>SMDT01001093.1:0-114166 GCA_005392925.1 Aquilaria sinensis
GGACGTCCTATTCTCGCAATTACTGCTGAACTTGGGCATCTCCAGCAGCGAGCTAAGCCAGTCACCTCGCCCACCTTCGGGGTCGGACCATCCGAACTGCCTGTTCTCGGATGGATCGACCTCCCACTGATGATGAAAGGGACTTCGGTAGACGGAGCAGCTGAGTTGTACGCCTCCACAATGGCGAAGGTTCATCGTCATGGATGTCCCGTCCTCGTACAACGCCATCCTTGGAAGGCAGACACAGGGAAACCTGCACATTCGCCCTGATGTGAAGTACTTGACTGTCACATTCGCCACCAAGGATGGAGATGCAGAGATCTTCATAGACCAGGCCGAGGTGAGAAAGGTGTTTGTGAAAGCACGAAAGGCCCCGGCGAGCAACTTTGCACAAACAATGGAGGCAAAGGCGCCAGAAAAAGGCAAAGAAGAAGATCTCGCAAAAGCGGAAATGGAAACAGTAGAACTTATCCCAGGACAATCTACCCGAATAGGGAAGAGCTTGGCCGAAGGTGAGAAGGAAAACCTTGTATCCTTTCTGCTGAAAAATAAAGATCTGTTTGCCTACTCGCCGAAAGATATGCCAGGGGTAAACCCTGGCATAATACAGCACAGCCTCAAAGTAAGCCTGAAAGCAAAACCTGTCCGGCAAAAGAAACGAAGCATCTCGGCCCACAAGAGCAACTTTGTCAAAACCGAGGTCCAGCGTCTGTTAGACGCCGAAGTCATCAGGGAGGTGAAGTACCCCGAATGGTTAAGCAACGTGGTCATTGCCACAAAAGAAGGTAGCAGCAAACTCCGGATGTGCATCGACTTCAGAAACTTGAACGATGCTTGCCCAAAAGACTCATACCCTCTGCCGCCAATAGATCAACTGGTAGATTCAACTGCTGAGTATGGGCTCCTTAGTTTCCTAGACGCCTTCAGTGGCTACCATCAAATAAGGATGGACCCCGAAGATGAAGAAAAAACCGCCTTCATCACGGAGGGAGGAACATACTGCTATGTCAGAATGCCCTTCGGGCTAAAAAATGCAGGAGCCACCTACGAAAGGTTGATGAACAAGGTCTTTAAAGACCAAATGGGGAGAAACATGGAGGTATATGTTGATGATATGATAGTCAATAGCAAGCTGCCTGGCTACCACGTTGCAAACCTAGAGGAAACTTTCCAAAAGCTCAGAGCCTTCGGGATTCGGCTCAATCCTGAAAAGTGCATCTTCGGGGTAACCTCGGGAAAATTCCTTGGGTACATGGTATCCGAAAGAGGCATCGACGCTAACCCCGAGAAGATTAAGGCGTTGCTTGAGTTCCGAACACCTGCCACAGTCAAAGACGTGCAGAGGCTCACCGGAAGAATAACCTCTCTGAGCAGGTTTATTTCCAGGTACGGAGATAGGTGTCGACCCTTCTTCAAAGTCCTCACAAAGGCAGCAAAGATGGAAGGCGACCTCGGAAGGAATGATCTTCCTTGGGACGAAGATTGCCAAAAGGCCTGGGAAGAACTCAAAGTCTACCTTGGCCAGCCTGCCGACTCTGCGATAACCTCGGGAGGGAGAGCCACTCGTATTGTACCTCGCCGTCACAGAAAAGCAAAAAGAAAGCTGTAAGCTCGGTCCTCGTGAAAGAAGAAGGCCCAAAGCAATGGCCAGTCTATTACGTCAGCACGTCCCTACATGACGCCGAAATCAGGTACCCTTTGCTTCAAAAAGCTGTATACGCCTTGGTGCTTGCAGGAAGAAGGCTGTGACCGTACTTTCAGGCTCACCCCATCATCATCCGAAGTAGTCTACCACTACGGGGTGTTATGAAAAAAGTTGATCACTCGGGAAGGCTCTCCAAGTGGTGCATAGAGCTTGGCGAACACGAAATCACATATGAGCCTTGGAAGGCCATAAAGGCCCAAGCACTGGCAGATTTTATCGCCGAAATACCCACCACTGAGGACAGCCACCAAGATCCGAACGAGGGTGAGCCAGAATGGACCTTGCATGTTGATGGAGCCTCGGGTTCCGAACACCAGGGAGCTGGAATAGTTATCAGAGGACCCGAAGGCCTGGAGGTAATGAAGGCTATCAAGTTCAGCTTCAGCGTCACAAACAATGTGGCTGAGTACGAAGCCCTCATAGCGGGATTACGCTTGGCCAGAAGGATTGGCGTGAGAAACTTAAAGGCTCACAGCGATTCCCAGCTGGTAGTTCGGCAGACGGCAGGAGATTATGGGGCGAAGGACCCAACCTTGGCAAAATACCACGAGCTGGTAGCAAAGCTCATCCAAGAGTTTGACGCCGTACGGATCGAAAATGTACCTCGGCGGAATAACACTGAGGCAGATTGCTTGGCGAAGTCAAAAACATACACCGAGGTGCTAGATCACTCGAGCATCTCAGTGCTGAGCATAGTGACCTCGGGAAAAGGATGGAAAGATCCCATAAAGAGATACCTCGCAGAAAATGTGCTACCCGAAGACCTCGGCGACGCTTCAAGATTGCGAAGACGCTCTGGCCGATTCTTCCTAATTGGCGAAGAGTTAAACCGACAGGGATATGCAAACCCGCTGCAAAGATGCGTGGATGAAGAGGATACTGAAATGGTCCTTGAAGAGGTCCACGAAGGCATATGTGGTTCACATATTGGAACTGATGCCCTTGCAGCGGTGATACTTCGCCAAGGATACTTCTGGCCTACCCTGAGAAAGGATGCAAGGCAGTTCATCCGAAAATGCGGAAGTTGCCAGAGACATGCGAACATCCAGAGGGCACCCTCGGAAATGGTAACCTCGGCAGACTATCCTTGGCCCTTCGCTGTCTGGGGTATAGACCTTATTGGGCCACTCCCCTCAGCCCCCGGAGGCGTGAAATTCTGCGTGGTAGCAGTAGACTATTTCTCCAAATGGGTCGAGGCAGAACCCCTAGCAACTATCTCGGCAAAAGAAGTGCAAAAGTTTGTGTGGAAGAACATAGTATGCAGATTCGGCATACCGAGGGTACTAGTGGCTGATAATGGATCCCAATTCATAGACAAAGGATTCCAGGAATTTATCAGCGACCTCGGAATAAAGATGCACTTCGCCCCAGTAGCTCACCCCCAAAGCAACGGGCAGGTGGAAGTATCTAATAGGACCATAAAAGATGGCCTGAAAAAGAGACTGGGGGAAGCAAAAGGGAAATGGCCAGGAGAACTCCAAAGCGTATTATGGAGTTACCGAACGACGCCCCGAAAAGCCACAGGGGAGACTCCCTTCTCACTCGTCTTCGGTACAGAGGCTATTATCCCAATAGAGATAGTTCAACCTTCAGTACGGGTGTAAGTATTTGATGAAGGTGGAAAGGACCTCGGCCTCAGAACCAAGCTCGACCTCGTCGGCGAATAAAGAGAAATAACGGAGCTGAGAAGAAAAGCTTTTCAGCAAAGAGTGGCCACGGGTATAAACTTACGGGCCAGGCCAAAAGAAATCAAGAAAGGAGACCTCGTTCTCCGAAAGGCTGACTTTGTGCCTCGAAGGCCATCCCACGGAGTACTTCGCGCAAACTGGGAAGGACCTTATCTGGTCCTCGCCGAAGTACGAAAAGGCGTGTACAAACTTGGCGATGCCGAAGGCGTAGAATTGAAAAACACTTGGCGTTCAGACGCCTTGAAAAAATTCTACGCCTAAGCTTGAGCGAAGGAATCATACTGTACGAAAAATATTCTAAGTACAGAAGTATCTTGAGAAAATTTCTTAAGTGCAGAATTGTACGGAATTCCGTGAAGATGCTCGCGATGAACACAGATATGACTTTCCGAAGTCCCTTGAGCCATCACGCTCGGGAAAGATGGGAAAAAATCTCTCAGCGGTACTCGCCGTAATAAGCGCAGAGACAGTTTTCCGAAGTCCCTTGAGCCATCACGGTCGGGAAAGATGGGAAAAAATCTCTCAGCGGTACTCGCCGTAATAAGTGCAGAGACAGTTTTCCAAAGTCCCTTGAGCCTTCAAGCTCGGGAAGGATGGAAAATAAAAAATCTCGCAAAAGGTTTCTTAAGTCTTTTGAGCGAACATGCTCGGGACAAGGGGAAATGAAAATTTTTGACTAAAAGGTTTCCGAGGTCCCTCGAGCGAATGTGTTCGGGACAAAATGGAAATGCAAAAACCTGCAAAAAGACTTAGTCAAATTCTTCAGACTTTCCAAAAAAGCCTCTTGAGCGAACAGGCTCGGCCAATGGAAAGATCTCTCATACTTAGTCGAGTTTCTTTGATCACAGGTTTTCCGAAGTCTCTCGAGCAAATGCGTTCGGGGCAATGAAAATAAAGAAACTTGAAGAAACACTTAGCCAAAAAAGTCTTCATTAAGGAGTAAGCTAGCTTTACAATAAAGAAGTGCCCGAAGAAGGAATACAAAAATAAAGAAGAAAAAGGAAAAGGGGCCCTAAAATAGCCTAAGGGTTCGCCGTGTCCCGAGAGCCACTCACTTGCCCGCCCTTTTCCACCACCTTTGGCGCTGGAATTGGAGGAGGAAGGTTCAAATGTTTGACCTTTGACCATTCCCACCGAGGTTCCCCAGGAATGTTTAGAGCCTCTAGAAAAGAGAGGTCCAGATCTGGGAACCTCTGGAGGACTTGGTGCCGAGCAAGGCAGAAGCCGTCCTGAAAGGTGACCTTCGCCATTTGATCAGACTTGTTCTTCTCAAGCTCGAGGTCATCAAGCTCGTCCTTCAGATCCGCGATCTCCTCTTCCAGCGCCTTTATCTGCTCCTTTCCCTTCGGATCCTTCTTCAAGGACACGACCTCGGCTGCAAGGATGTTTTTATCAGCTGTCAGCGCCAGTATGATCTTGTCAGATTTTGACTTATCCTTTAGAAGCTCCTCATTGGCGACCACGCATTCCATTTATCTGCTCGCCGAGGTCAGCAATCTTCTGGGAGGAGTCCTTCTCAAGTTCTTCTTTCTCCTTCCGGAACTCCTCCCGAAGGGCAGCAACTTTCTCCTTCGCAGCATCCGCTAGCCGCTGGTTTTTGGCGATCAACTCCAGGCATGTGGCTTTCGCCTTTTCTAGGGCCTCTAAGGCCGAAGCTCGGAATGCCATCTCCCTGGCTACCCAAACTCGGAGAAAGCCAGCGTACCCCAGCAGCTGCAAAAAGATGAACGCAAGGTCAGAAAAGAGCCAAACACTTAGGAAAAAATTGAAGGGAAATAGGTCTGAAGAGTATACCTGAGCAGCATGCTCGGTAACTTTCACGGCGAGATCGTTGTCCTCCGGATAGGTCGCCACAATAGCCTTGAAGGAGGCCTCAGTAAGCACCCCCTTCGAAATTTCCTTCGCCATTTGAGGACAATCCTCGAAGTACAAATTCATGTCCTCCGTGAACGTCCAGAAAGGCTCCTTTGGTATCTTCCCTTGCGGGATTTTGGCGTCCCGAAGAGCTCGCTTCCGAGCATGTTCGGCCGCCCAGTCAGGGGTAGTCAACTCCCCTGCATGGTAAGAATGAGAGGGAGATTAAAGACAAAGAAGACAATCCAGAAAAAACAAAGGAAGTACACTTTGTCCTGGAAACAAACCTGGTGGAACCTCGACAACGACGTCCTCGGAGTCCTCGGCCTCCTCGGTCGAAATGCCCTTGCCCTTCCGCCTGCGCCGCTCCTCGGCAGAAGGTACTTCTACCACTACATCAAGGAGAGCCTGCGACGCAGTAGGACTTTGGGGAGGGACGTCGGTTGGAGGGACATCTCGGAGGGACCTCGGCAGCAGCCTCAGACGCCGGAATCTCGGCTGTCCCAGGCTCCTCGGCAGTCTCCTCGGGAATTTCTTCTAGAGGAAGCTGGGCAGTTCTCTTTGCCCGTTTCCCCGAAGGCCCCGCGCCAGTAGACTTCCGCCTTCGGGAAGCCGCCTTCTTCGTCTGATTGCCCTTCTCCACTTGGCCGGAAAAAAGGGACTTGTAATAGGCGGCAGTCCCGTCGCCCATCTCTGAAAAAGGAGAAAAACATCAGCATAAGTCCGAGGAAAAAACAGCAAAGGAGTAGAAGACAACTCACCTTCGGCAAGCGCTTCGAAAGAAATTTCCTCCTTAAGAAGCTTGACCAACAAGGAATCCTTCCCGGCGATGGCAGGAGCTAGCATCTCGAGGTCAGTCTCGTGCTCCTTTACCACCTTTAATTCCCGAAGGACCTCTTCGGTCATCAACTTCCAGTTGATTGGAAAAGGGTAAAGGGCGCGCGGAGCGACCTCGGGATCCCAGTCAGAGACAGCCCGAATGCGGGCGTCGAAATCCGCAAACACGGGAGCCAACTCTGGGGTCAGCAGCATCCTCGGGTCAACAACGTCCACATCCAGTGTTCCCTAAGCCCATTTGGCCGGAACATACGACCATGCCTCATCCATCTTCAGGAAGAAGAACTTCTGTTGCCACCCCCGCCAGCTATCCTTAGTGGCGAAGGTGAACATGAATTTCTTGCTCCCGGATCCCCGAGGTAGCATGAAATAGAAGCCACCCTTCGGGACCACAGAGAGCTTGTAGTACTGCATAAAGATTATGAAATGGGGTTCTATCCCGAAGACGCCACACATGCAGAGGTAGGCGTTAAAATAGCAGAACGAGTTCGGGGGAAGCTGGTTCACAGCAATGCCATGAAATTTGCAGAACTCGCACACCATCTTCGGGGGAGGATACCGAAGACCGGCCTTCAGCTGGGCTCGGAAAACGGTAACCTCCTTACTATGGTTTGAAAAAGCATAATGGCTAGAACGAGGCAGCCTAGTAATGGCGTAAGAGGGAAGAAAGAATTTTTTCTTCCACCTCTCTAACTTTGCAGGGGTGGTGCAACAAGGATGGGCTAAAAGAGGCTGCCAGCTCTCAGGAATGGGCATTTTTGACATGAAAACGAGTTTGAAAACGGAAGAAAACAGTTTCCAGAGAAAAACTCAAAAGAACAGAGGGATCAAAACGCTCTGGAAAACAAAAACCCACCGAAAGATTTGCCAAAATCTGAGGACGCCGTCGTGAAAGTTGGCTGGAAAAAAGCTCTGATTAAGGTAGCTCCGCCACAGAAAGCAAGAAAGTGCAAGAACAGGGGCAAAGCAAGAGAAAAGAGCAGAAGAAAAAGCAAAAGGAACTTATGATGCAATGGGCTATTTATAAGCCAGAGGTGGGTAACCGAAACATTGTCATAAGTACCCTTTGGAGGCGAACCGTCGCCGTAACTGCTCTCTGCACCTGAAAAGGCGCGCCCTCTGTAACCGACGCGACTCTCCTCCAATGGCAAAGCGCCACGTGTCAACCACTGCGCAAAAATGGGGGACACGTCCTCCAAACGTCCCTTGAAAACTGGGACACGTCTTCTGACATCCCTGGAAAACTGGGACGCGCCGCTCAGACTGACACGCTTGGCCAAACAGACCTGCAGAAACAAAGAGCAGGCCAACTCGAGGACGCCAAGAGATAGGCTATGGCCGAACAGCCCATGACCTTCGGGCAAGAGGTGTATCTTCGGCACAGGCTCCACCTCGAAGACACCAAAGGACAGGCCAAGGCCGAAGAGCCCATGATCTTCGGGCAAAAGGCGCAACCTCGGAACAGGTTGAGCTTCCAAAGAGACTCCCATAAACAACCTCGGAAAGAGATGCAAAACTGAAGTCTTCACTTCGGCTTTCCAAAGGGGGGCATGTGATAGCCAAACGCTATCGCCTCTATCTGGCCGAACTCCCTGCCACAAGAATGGCCAGAAGAAGCTGGCGCTACCCGAGAAAAGGTGTGATCATGCACCTCGGGAGATAGCCGAAGAGCTCCGAGCCCGGCACGCCAGGAAAACCTGAGGACACTACTTGCCCCCCCAAGGTTGTGAACAGATCGCCTTCGGAAAAACGGCACCTGACATAGCGAGCCGAACATGATATCCCCGAAGGCGGAACTCCCTGAAACTGGGAACCCCCGAACTGAGGGCTTGTTTCCCGAAGAGGCTCTGTCCGTACCAAAGGACGACCTCACCCAGGGACCTCGGGAGTACGGCAGGAGCATTTATGGAAGCATTTAAGGAAGCCTCTGACACGTCCTTTCACAGACATCACAAGCCGCCTCAAAAGGTGCTCTGACACACGGACGCCATCAGAATCACATCATGGCCCATCTCAGCACATGGCTCAAGGCAACCTGCTACCAACTATCTGTCTCCTACGCCCAGAAATTCAGGAACATCCGACCGAACACGTGTCGCGATCTGAACGGGCTAGGCACTCCTATAAATACCAGGAATTAATACTTGGCAGGAGGTTGGTTGGCAAAACACTGCTCCCACACTCTGAGAAAATTACCAGGCAAGACTCATCAGCCCTGTGTGCTATTACCTTGGCGTTTTTCTCAGCCAACCACTGACTTGGGCGTCGGAGGCTCCCCCCCCCGGAAAAACACTCCGGGGGCCTCCTAACCCTTTGTTTCTGAGCTTTCAGGCACACGCCCTTGGGAGATCCATCCTCCAGGCGTTCAGAAGTCTCTCCACCAGTCACCATGACTATAAACGATGAGGCTCCACGCCATCATTTAGTCACCATGACTATAAACGATGAGGCTCCACGCCATCACATGTACATGCATGCAATGCAACTATATGCCATGTACATGTACAAACCATACTCTGATACCAACATCTCTTACCCACTCTAGGGTAATCCATTTATGGTGCCAAAACTATGTGTGTAAACTCCCAAGATTGGTGTGTCCTATAGGTCATCAGAACAACACCCTTAGTATACATTCTCAAGTGACCCTTTTGAGCACTATGTAAATACATATAAATTGGTCTAACCATAACACACATATTTATATTTATGCACACTATGGCAGCTAAGAAGGAAAACACTAGCACAAGTCTTAGTTTTGGCTTCCATACATTAGGCAATCTTGTTAAGTTCTAGTGACCAGCCACTGACACTGTACCTTCCACTAATAAATTGTATCATTCTAGCCAGTACCCCCATGGTGATTTGCTCCATGGTGGAGTAGAAGAAAAGGCAGAGGAAATAGCACACAAGAAGCTGGAAGAGTCTCGCCTGGTCCGACGCCCAATTTTCTAGCACACAAGAGCTGAAGAGTCTCAGAGTCTGGGAGTGAGATCTCTGCCAACCAACCTCCTGCCAAGTATTTATTTCCTGGTATTTATAGGAGTGCCTAGCCCGTTCAGATCGCGACACGTGTTCGGTCGGATGTTTCCTGAATTTCTGGGCGTAGGGGACAGATAGCTGGTAGCAGGTTGCCTTGAGCCTTGTGCTGAGATGGGCCATGATGTGATTCTGATGGCGTTAGCGTGTCAGAGCGCCTTTTGAGGCGGCTTATGACGTCTGTGAAAGGACGTGTCAGAGGCTTCCTTAAATGCTTCCTTAAATGCTCCTGCCGTACTCCCAAGGTCCCTGGGTGAGGTCGTCCTTTGGTACGGACAGAGCCTCTTCGGGAAACAAGCCCTTAGTTCGAGGGTTCCCAGTCTCAGGGAGTTTCGCCTTCGGGGATATCATGTTCGGCTCGCTATGTCTGGTGCCTTTTTTCCGAAGGCGATCTGTTCACAACCTTGGGGGGGCAAGTAGTGTCCTCAGGTTTTCCTGGCGTGCCGGGCTCGGAGCTCTTCGGCTATCTCCCGAGGTGCATGATCATACCTTTTCTCGGGTAGCGCCAGCTTCTTTTGGCCATTCTTGTGGCAGGGAGTTCGGCCAGATAGAGGCGATAGCGTTTGGCTATCACATGCCCCCATTTGGAAAGCCGAAGTGAAGACTTCGATTTTGCATCTTTTTCCGAGGTTGTTTATGGGAGTCTCTTTGGAAGCTCAACCTGTTCCGAGGATGCACCTTTTGCCCGAAGATCATCGGCTCTTCGGCCTTGGCCTGTTCTTTGGTGTCTTCGAGGCGGAGCCTGTGCCGAAGATACACCTCTTGCCCAAAGGTCATGAGCTGTTCGGCCATAGCCTGTCTCTTGGCGTCCTCGAGTTGGCCTGCTCTTTGTTTCTGCAGGTCTGTTTGGCCAAGCATGTCAGTCTGAGCGGCGCGTCCCAGTTTTCCAGGGATGTCAGAAGATGTGTCCCAGTTTTCAAGGGACGTTTGGAGGACGTGTCCCCCATTTTTGTGCAGCGGTTGACACATGGCGCTTTGCCATTGGAGGAGAGTCGCGTCGGTTACAGAGGGCGCGCCTTTTCAGGTGCAGAGAGCAGTTATGGCGATGGTTCACCTCCAAAGGGTACTTATGACAATGTTTCGGTTACCCACCTCTGGCTTATAAATAGCCCATTCCATCATAAGTTCCTTTTGCTTTTTCTTCTACTCTTTTCTCTGCTTTGCCCCTGTTCTTGCACTTTCTTGCTTTCTGTGGTGGAGCTACCTTAATCAGAGCTTTTTTCTAGCCAACTTTCACGACGGCGTCCTCAGATTTTGGCAAATCTTTCGGTGGGTTTTTGTTTTCCAGAGCGTTTTGATCCCTCTGTTCTTTTGAGTTTTTCTCTGGAAACTATTTTCTTTCATTTTCAAACTCATTTTCATGTCGAAAATGCCCATTCCTGAGAGCTGGCAGCCTCTTTTAGCCCATCCTTGTTGCACCACCCCTGCAAAATTAGAGAGGTGGAAGAAAAAGTTCTTTCTTCCCTCTTACGCCATTACAAGGCTGCCTCGCTCTAGCCATTATGCTTTTTCAAACCATAGTAACGAGGTTACCATTTTTCGAGCCCAGCTGAAGGCCGGACTTCGGTATCCTCCCCCGAAGATGGTTTGCGAGTTCTGCCAATTTCATGGCATTGCTGTGAACCAGCTTCCCCCGAACTCGTTCTGCTATTTTAACGCCTACCTCTGCATGTGTGGCGTGTTCGGGATAGAACCCCATTTTATAATCTTCATGCAGTACTACAAGCTCTCTGTGGTCCCGAAGGGTGGCTTCTATTTCATGCTACCTCGGGGATCCGGGAGCAAGAAATTCATGTTCACCTTCGCCACTAAGGAGCTGGCAGTGGCAACTGGCGGGGGTGGCAACAGAAGTTCTTCTTCCTGAAGATGGACGAGGCCTGGTCGTACGTTCCGACCAAATGGGCTCAGGGAACACTGGATGTGGACGTTGTTGACCCGAGGATGCTGCTGACCCCAGAGTTGGCTCCCGTGTTCGCGGATTTCGACGCCCGCATTCGGGCTGTCTCTGACTGGGATCCCGAGGTCGCTCCGCGCGCCCTTTACCCTTTTCCAATCAACTGGAAGTTGATGACCGAAGAGGTCCTTCGGGAACTAAAGGTGGTAAAGGAGCACGAGACTGACCTCGAGATGCCAGCTCCTGCCATCACCGGGAAGGATTCCTGGTTGGTCAAGCTTCTTAAGGAGGAAATTTCTTTCGAAACGCTTGTCGAAAGTGAGTTATCTTCTACTCCTTTGCTGTTTTTTCCTCGGACTTACGCTGATATTTTTCCTCTTTTTCAGAGATGGGCGACGGGACTGCCGCGTATTACAAGTTTCTTTTCTCTGGCCAAGTGGAGAAGGGCGATCAGACAAAGAAGGCGGCTTCCCGAAGGCGGAAGTCTACTGGTGCGGGGCCTTCGGGGAAACGGGCAAAGAGAATTGCCCAGGTTCCTCTAGAAGAAATTCCCGAGGAGACTGCCGAGGGGCCTGGGACAGCTGAGATTCCGGCGTCTGAGGCTGCTGCTTCCGAGGTCCCTTCTGCCGACGTCCCTCCCCAGGGCCCCTCCGTGCCGCAGGCTCTCTTAGAGGCCGTGGTAGAGGCTCCTTCTGCCAAGGAGCAGCGCAAGGAGAAGGGCAAGGGGATTTCGACCGAGGAGTCTCAGGACTCCGAGGACGTCGTGGTCGAAGTGCCGCCAGGTTTGTTGTTTTTCAGAACAAGTATGGCTCTTTTGTTTTTTCTGAAATTTCCTTTGTCTCTGATCTGCTTCTCTTTTTCGCCCTGCAGGGGAGTTGACTTACCCCGAACTGGGCGGCCGAACATGCGAAGGCGCGGGCCCTTCGCGACGCCAAAGTCCCGCAAGGGAAGATACCAAAAGAGCCTTTCTGGACATTCACGGAGGACATGAACTTGTACTCCGAGGACTGTCCTGAAATGGCGAAGCAGATTTCGAAGGGGGTACTTACAGAGGCCTCCTTCAAGGCTATTGCGGCGGCTCATCCGGGCGATGACACCCTCGCCGCGAAAGTCACCGAGCATGCTGCTCAGGTATGCTCTTCACACCCTTTTCCCTTCAATTTTTCCTAAGTGTTTGGCTCTTTACTGACCTTGCGTCTCATCTTTTCGCAGCTGATGGGGTACGCCGGCTTTCTCCGAGTTCGGGTAGCCAGGCAGATGGCATTCCGAGCTTCGGCCTTAGAGGCCCTAGAAAAGTCGAAAGCCACGTGCTCGGAATTGACCGCCAAGAACCAGCAGCTGGCAGATGCTGCGAAGGAGGAAGTTGCCACCCTTCGGGAGGAGTTCCGAAAGGAAAAGGCAGACTTTAAGGCGGACTCCTCCCTGAAGATTGCCGACCTCCGCGATCAAGTGGCGGGGCTGCGTGCTGCAAACCAAGACCTTATCCAAAACAAGTCAAAAAATGAGAATATCATAGTCACGCTCTTGTCTGAGAAGAGCGCCCTTCAAGCCGAGGTCCAGTCTTTGAAGAAGGAGTCTGAAACGAAGAAGATAAAGGATCTGAAGGAGGAGGTTGCGGATCTGCAGGACGAGCTCGACGACCTTGAGGTCGAGAAGGACAAGTCCGACCAAATGAACAAGGTCGCGTTCCAGGACGGATTCTGCCTAGCTCGGCATCAAGTCCTTGAGAGGTTCCCGGGTCTGGACCTCTCTTTTTTGGAGGCTCTGAACATTCCCGAGGGGCCTCGGTGGTCCTGGTCAAAAATCGAGCACCTGAATCTTCCTCCCTCACTTCCGGCGCCGAAGGTGGTGGAAAAGGGCGGGCAAGCGAGTGGCTCTCGGGACGCCGCGAACCCTTAGGCTATTTTAGGGCCCCTTTTCCTTTCCCTTCTTTATTTTTGTATTCCTTCTTCGGGCACCTTTTCCTTGTAAAGCTAGCTTACTCCTTAATGAAGATTTTTTGGCTAAGTGTTTCTTCAAGTTTCTTTATTTCCATTGCCTCGAACGCATTTGCTCAAGAGACTTCGGAAAACCTGTGATCAAAGAAACTTGACTAAGTATGAGAGATCCTTCCCTTGGCCGAGCCTGTTCGCTCAAGAGGCTTTTTTGGAAAGTCTGAAGAATTTGACTAAGTCTTTTTGCAGGTTTTTGCATTTCCATTTTTCCCGAACACATTCGCTCGAGGGACCTCGGAAACCTTTTAGTCAAAAATTTTCATTTCCCCTTGTCCCGAGCATGTTCGCTCAAAAGACTTAAGAAACCTTTTGCGAGATTTTTTATTTTCCATCCTTCCCGAGCTTGAAGGCTCAAGGGACTTTGGAAAACTGTCTCTGCGCTTATTACGGCGAGTACCGCTGAGAGATTTTTCCCATCTTTCCTGAGAGATTTTTTCCCATCTTTCCCGAGCGTGATGGCTCAAGGGACTTCGGAAAGTCATATCTGCGTTCGTCGCGAGCATCTTCGCGGAATTCTGTACAATTCTGCACTTAAGAAATTTTCTCAAGATACTTCTATACTTAGAATATTTTTCGTACAGTATGATTCCTTCGCTCAAGCTTAGGCGTAGAATTTTTTCAAGGCGTCTGAATGCCAAGTGTTTTTCAATTCTACGCCTTCGGCATCGCCAAGTTTGTACACGCCTTTTCGTACTTCGGCGAGGACCAGATAAGGTCCTTCCCAGTTTGCGCGAAGTACTCCGTGGGATGGCCTTCGAGGCGCAAAGTCAGCCTTTCGGAGAACGAGGTCTCCTTTCTTGATTTCTTTTGGCCTGGCCCGTAAGTTTATACCCGCGGCCACTCTTTGCTGAAAAGCTTTTCTTCTCAGCTCGGCTATTTCTCTGTGTTCGCCGACGAGGTCGAGCTTGGTTCTGAGGCCGAGGTCCTTTCCACCTTCATCAAATACTTACACCCGTACTGAAGGTTGAACTATCTCTATTGGGATAATAGCCTCTGTACCGAAGACGAGTGAGAAGGGAGTCTCCCCTGTGGCTCTTCGGGGCGTCGTTCGGTAACTCCATAATACGCTTTGGAGTTCTCCTGGCCATTTCCCTTTTGCTTCCCCCAGTCTCTTTTTCAGGCCATCTTTTATGGTCCTATTAGATACTTCCACCTGCCCGTTGCTTTGGGGGTGAGCTACTGGGGCGAAGTGCATTTTTATTCCGAGGTCGCTGATAAATTCCTGGAATCCTTTGTCTATGAATTGGGATCCATTATCAACCACTAGTACCCTCGGTATGCCGAATCTGCATACTATGTTCTTCCACACAAACGTTTGCACTTCTTTTGCCGAGATAGTTGCTAGGGGTTCTGCCTCGACCCATTTGGAGAAATAGTCTACTGCTACCACGCAGAATTTCACGCCTCCGGGGGCTGAGGGGAGTGGCCCAATAAGGTCTATACCCCAGACAGCGAAGGGCCAAGGATAGTCTGCCGAGGTTACCATTTCCGAGGGTGCCCTCTGGATGTTCGCATGTCTCTGGCAACTTCCGCATTTTCGGATGAACTGCCTTGCATCCTTTCTCAGGGTAGGCCAGAAGTATCCTTGGTGAAGTATCACCGCCGCAAGGGCATCAGTTCCAATATGTGAACCACACATGCCTTCGTGGACCTCTTCAAGGACCATTTCAGTATCCTCTTCATCCACGCATCTTTGCAGCGGGTTTGCATATCCCTGTCGGTTTAACTCTTCGCCAATTAGGAAGAATCGGCCAGAGCGTCTTCGCAATCTTGAAGCGTCGCCGAGGTCTTCGGGTAGCACATTTTCTGCGAGGTATCTCTTTATGGGATCTTTCCATCCTTTTCCCGAGGTCACTATGCTCAGCACTGAGATGCTCGAGTGATCTAGCACCTCGGTGTATGTTTTAGACTTCGCCAAGCAATCTGCCTCAGTGTTATTCCGCCGAGGTACATTTTCGATCCGTACGGCGTCAAACTCTTGGATGAGCTTTGCTACCAGCTCGTGGTATTTTGCCAAGGTTGGGTCCTTCGCCCCATAATCTCCTGCCGTCTGCCGAACTACCAGCTGGGAATCGCTGTGAGCTTTTAAGTTTCTCACGCCAATCCTTCTGGCCAAGCGTAATCCCGCTATGAGGGCTTCATACTCAGCCACATTGTTTGTGACGCTGAAGCTGAACTTGATAGCCTTCATTACCTCCAGGCCTTCGGGTCCTCTGATAACTATTCCAGCTCCCTGGTGTTCGGAACCCGAGGCTCCGTCAACATGCAAGGTCCATTTTGGCTCACCCTCGTTCGGATCTTGGTGGCTGTCCTCAGTGGTGGGTATTTCGGCGATAAAATCTGCCAGTGCTTGGGCCTTTATGGCCTTCCGAGGCTCATATATGATTTCGTGCTCGCCAAGCTCTATGCACCACTTGGAGAGCCTTCCCGAATGATCAACTTTCTTCATAACATCCCGTAGTGGTAGACTACTTCGGACGATGATGGGGTGAGCCTGAAAGTACAGTTGCAGCCTTCTTCCTGCAAGCACCAAGGCGTATATAGCTTTTTGAAGCAAAGGGTACCTGATTTCGGCGCCATGCAGGGACTTGCTGACGTAATAGACTGGCCATTGCTTTGGGCCTTCTTCTTTCACGAGGACCGAGCTTACAGCTTTCTCCGTGACGGCGAGGTACAATACGAGTGGCTCTCCCTCCCGAGGTTGTCGCAGAGTCGGCAGGCTGGCCAGGTAGACTTTGAGTTCTTCCCAGGCCTTTTGGCAATCTTCATCCCAAGGACGATCATTCCTTCCGAGGTCGCCTTCCATCTTTGCTGCCTTTGTGAGGACTTTGAAGAAGGGTCGACACCTATCTCCGTACCTGGAAATAAACCTGCTCAGAGAGGTTATTCTTCCGGTGAGCCTCTGCACGTCTTTGACTGTGGCAGGAGTTTGGAACTCAAGCAGCGCCTTAATCTTCTCGGGATTAGCGTCAATGCCTCTTTCGGATACCATGTACCCAAGGAATTTTCCCGAGGTTACCCCGAAGATGCACTTTTCAGGATTGAGCCGAATCCCGAAGGCTCTGAGCTTTTGGAAGGTTTCCTCTAGATCTGCAACGTGGTAGCCAGGCAGCTTGCTCTTGACTATCATATCATCAACATATACCTCCATGTTTCTCCCCATTTGGTCCTTAAAGACCTTGTTCATCAACCTTTGGTAGGTGGCTCCTGCATTCTTGAGCCCGAAGGGCATCCTGATATAGCAGTATGTTCCTCCCTCGGTGATGAAGGCAGTTTTTTTCTTCATCTTCGGGGTCCATCCTTATTTGATGGTAGCCACTGAAGGCGTCTAGGAAACTTAGGAGCCCATATTCCGCAGTTGAATCTACCAGCTGATCTATTGGCGGCAGAGGGTATGAGTCTTTCGGGCAAGCATCGTTCAAATTTCTGAAATCGATGCACATCCGGAGTTTGCTGCTACCTTCTTTTGTGGCGATGACCATGTTGCTTAACCATTCGGGGTACTTCACTTCCCTGATAACTTTGGCTTCCAACAGTCGCTGGACTTCGGTTCTGACAAAGTTGCCCTTATGGGCTGAGATGCTTCGTTTCTTTTGCCGGACAGGCCTTGCTTCCGGGCTTACTTTGAGGCTGTGCTGTATTATGCCAGGGTTTACCCCCGGCATATCTTTTGGCGAGTAGGCAAACAGATCTTTATTTTCCAGCAGAAAGGATACAAGTTTTTCCTTGTCACCTTCGGCCAAGCTCTTCCCTATTCGGGTAGATTGTCCTGGGACAAGATCTACTGCTTCCGTTTCTGCCTTTGCGGGATCTTCTCCTTTGCCTTTCTCCTGCTGCACCTTTGCCTCCACCATTTGTGTAGAGTTGTTTGCCGGAGCCTTTCGTGCTTTCACAAACACATTTCTTACCTCGGCCTGGTCTATGAAGATCTCTGCATCTCCATCCTTGGTGGCGAATGTGACAGTCAAGTACTTCACATCAGGGCGAATGTGCAGGTTTCCCTGTGTCTGCCTTCCAAGGATGGCGTTGTACGAGGACGGGACATCCATGACGATGAACCTTGCCATTGTGGAGGCGTACAACTCAGCTGCTCCGTCTACCGAAGTCCCTTTCATCATCAGTGGGAGGTCGATCCATCCGAGAACAGGCAGTTCGGATGGTCCGACCCCGAAGGTGGGCGAGGTGACTGGCTTAAGTTCGCTGCTGGAGATGCCCAAGTTCGGCAGTAAGTGCGAGAATAGGACGTCCGCATTTGATCCGTCATCAAGTAGCACCCTTTTGACGTCCCAGTTCCCTATCCTCGCCATGATCAGCAGTGGATCGTCGTGGGGGAAGACGATGGTGGATCCATTTTTGCGGGCCAGCTTTTTTGCTGGATTTTGATATTCCGTGATTGCAATTTCTCTGACCTTTCGCTTTCTTTCCGAGGATGGGAGCCCCGTGGTGATTGTTTGGATAACCCCTGCCGGAGGTGGAGGGCGCCTTTTTGGACTTCGGTTTCTCCGCCTGTCGGAGTCATAGTCCTCATCTTCGGCCCTTTCTTCCTCCATTTTTCTCCCTTTCGGGGATGGCATCCTCAGGTATTTCCGAAGTTGGCCCTGTTTTATCAGCGACTCTATGTACTTCTTCAGCTGGAAGCAGTCTTCGGTGTCATGACCGTGGTCGCGATGAAACTGGCAGAACTTTTTTGCATTCTTCTTATTATCGGCGGTCATGGCCCTTGGCCGCCGAATCTGCATCCCTTGCCTTTCCAGTGCCATGAGAATGTTGGTCCGTGTAGTGCTCAATGGTGTGAAACTTTGAGGTTTCCTTCCCCGCATCCTCCGAGGTCGTCCTGCTTGTTCGGTCGGATGCCGAGCTTGTTGACTGGACCCTTTGGCGCGGTAGTGATCAGACTTCGGCCCTGCCATTCTTAGCTCCTCGGCGGTCATGTGCTGTTCTGCCCTTCGGTAAAATTCTCCGAGGGTCTCCGGGGGGTCCTTTGAGAACTCGTAGAATAGCTGTGAGTCTCGCCGAAGGCCCCGTGTCATGGCAAGAATGCGGATTTCGGGCCGGAAGTCTGGGACGCTCAGAGCTTCCCTATTGAATCTTTCGACATAGTCTCGGATGGTTTCTCCGTTCCTCTGCTCTATGTCGAACATCTGGACAGGCATCTTCGCAGTAGGTCGGCTCCCAATGAATTGCTGCGTGAAGGCCGTGGACAACTCCTGGAACTCAGTAATGGTCCCTGAAGGCAATGAATTGTACCATGCAGTTGCTGGCCCTGTGAGGGTGACTTCGAAGCACTTGCACATGGTAGCGTCGTCAGCACCGTGCATTATCATGCTGCGTCTGTACTTCGTCAGATGGGCCTGTGGATCAGTACGGCCATCATAAATCTCCAACCGAGGTACTCTGAAGTCACCTGGCATGGCTGCCTCAACAACGGCCTGAATGAATGGGGAGTCATCTTCGCAGCATGTTCCCGAGAGTCTGGCCCAAACGGGTTTTCTGGCCACTTGTTTCTCCACCCTATCTAGCCGTGCTAATATCCTCTCCATAAGCACTGTGGCGTTAGGCCCTTCTTCAGGGAAACCAGATTGCCGGCGCCTCTTCGGGGAGCGAGTTCGGCACTGAGGGGACAGGGACCTCACCTCAGGCAGCGAACTTCTTTGCTGCAAGACCCTCGGTCGCTCAGATCTCTTTTTTCCCACAGGCTGTTTCCCGAGGGGAGTATTTTCTGTGGACGATTCTTCGCGCGGGTCTCCGCTTCCCAAACTGCAATGAGTAGACTTCGGGCTTTTCTCCCGAGGGCGTGCTAGTGAGGGAGGTCTCTGGGCCTGTGCTTGCTGTGGCCATCTTCGGTCGATCTGCTGCGTCATTTCAGACACGACCGAATGCTGAAAGTCTTTCAGGAAGCTCATAGTGATTACTAGAGGGCGGTCTTCCTCGGGCACAGAAGTCTCTGGGAATGTTTGCTCAGCAGCCGGTTGTGTCTCAGGCGCGGACGGGGACTTTGGGAGCCCCTTGTCCTTAGAACGCCGAGTTTCAACGACGGCGATCTCAGAGCGGGTTCCCACAGACGGCGCCAAATGATGGCATGGAGCCTCATCGTTTATAGTCATGGTGACTGGTGGAGAGACTTCTGGGAGGAAGAACGCCTGGAGGATGGATCGCCCAAGGGAGTGTGCCTGAAAGCTCAGAAACAAAGGGTCAGGAGGCCCCCGGAGTGTTTTTCCGGGGGGGGAGCCTCCGACGCGCAAGTCAGTGGTTGGCTGAGAAAAAGGCAAAGGTAATAGCACACAGGGCTGAAGAGTCTCGCCTGGTAATTTTCTCAGAGTGTGGGAGCAGTGTTTTGCCAACCAACCTCCTGCCAAGTATTAATTCCTGGTATTTATAGGATTGCCTAGCCCGTTCAAATCGCGACACGTGTTCGGTCGGATGTTCCTGAATTTCAGGGCGTAGGAGACAGATAGCTGGTAGCAGGTTGCCTTGGGCCATGTGCTGAGATGGGCCATGATGTGATTCTGATGGCATCCGTGTGTCAGAGCGCCTTTTGAGGCGGCTTGTGACGTCTGTGAAAGGACGTGTCAGAGGCTTCCTTAAATGCTTCCATAAATGCTCCTGCCGTACTCCCGAGGTCCCTGGGTGAGGTCGTCCTTTGGTACGGACAGAGCCTCTTCGGGAAACAAGCCCTCAGTTCGGGGGTTCCCAGTTTCAGGGAGTTCCGCCTTCGGGGATATCATGTTCGGCTCGCTATGTCTGGTGCCGCTTTTCCGAAGGCGATCTGTTCACAACCTTGGGGGGGCAAGTAGTGTCCTCCGGTTTTCCTGGCGTGCCGGGCTCGGAGCTCTTCGGCTATCTCCCGAGGTGCATGATCACACCTTTTCTCGGGTAGCGCCAGCTTCTTCTGGCCATTCTTGTGGCAGGGAGTTCGGCCAGATAGAGGCGATAGCGTTTGGCTATCAACATCAATAGCCCACTTATGGACCAAGTTGTGGATTTTTTAAGTCGGTTACAAAATTCTGACTAAATGAACAGTAACTTAGCCAAATTTGCAACGTCATATCCTTGGCTAAAGGGCTTCAAATTCAGAACATCTAAATCTTAGTTAAACCTTCAGATGTTCCCTAAATGTGGTCAAACTTTTATTACCAAGATTAATTTGAACAGGGAGTTATAGAACTTTAAGTGCAAAGTCGACATTCTGGTCACTTTATGACCATTTTGCCCATACAAAATCTTATAAGTGTGAAAACACTTCATTCACATGAGGAAATACCTCCAAGGCTATCCCATACATGTCCAATACATATAGTAATTACATGCTTTTACATCTAACAAATTTATGTGGCCAAAATAGAATTTACAAGTAAGCAGCCTATCATTCACACTTAGGCAGCTTTGCACCACATCACATACATAGCCAAAACATTGCTCAAATGTTCACATAATTGTCTCATTTTACATACACTACATGTGCATGAATACATACACTACATAATGGTATTAACTTAGCTAAATACACACCCTAGGTTACAAGAGGTCCTGAGGCACAATGGTCTGCAGAAGCAGGATGCTGGACAGCTGCTGCATAAGACAATTAGCACAATCACTAAAATACCAAATGCACCCCTAAAATCACCAAAATTTTCAGATCACAACTAGACATATGGAAGTTTAAGTAGCTAAAAACTTAGGGTAAACTCAAGCCAAAAAAGTTAGTTTGAAGGTGATCTTTCAGCTGGACTTGAAATGACAGAGTTGAGGAGAGTAAGTTTTATTTAGAAACTTAGTAAGGGTAGCACTTAGATTCAATAGGCAATGTAACCGTCATCAAAACCTGCATCCAAAGGCACTAAAACATAAAACCACAATGCATATATATAAGATATAGCATCCAAATGCAACATTCATTGACAACCAACAAACACATGAAATGTAGCAGTAACAATAACCATAGGTTAGTCCATAAAACATGCAATAAACTTTGGTAAATCATTGTGGAAGCCCACCTCAAGCTAATTCTTGGTCTTAGGAGGATTTTAACACTAGTTAGTACTAACTTTAGGCTCTAGAAACCCTCATTTCACTTTCATCTTTGTGCACTTCACACTAGGTCACAAAACCTTCAATAAGTGCACTCCCCTCACTAAGCTTGGATCATCAAGCTCATGGCTCTCTTCCAAGCTTAACCCTACCTCCATGGTTGCTAGAAAATATAGAAAACAACCCATGAGAGCAAGAGAACCCTTACCAAAGTGGGTAGGTGGTAACAACCATTTTTGGGAAACTTGCTATGTACAAAAACACTTAGGTACTTTCGGGATGAACCATATTCGGTCAACCTCCTTTGGTAAAACTTGTAAAATCAGTCAGATACTTTCGAAAGCAACCATATTTTGTTAACCTCCTTTGGTAACCTTCCTTCCTAATAGTTTACACAACTTAGGAGATCACCACATTTGGCTGATTTCTTTGGGGAGGCTTTTCATAATAAGGCTCATTCCTTGGAAAATTTTAAGTGTAGAATTTTTTCAAAGAGTCTGAATGCCATGTGTTTTTCAACTCTTCCTTCAATATTTCCTCGTTTATAGACTCCTGGATGAACTTCTTTAAGGACCAAATATGGTCATTCCCAATTTGCTCAAAGTACACCATGAGATGGTCTTCGGGATTCCGGTTTAGCCTGTCAAAGAACAAGGTCTCCTTTCTTGATCCTTTTAGGTTTGGCGTGCAAGTTCGTAACAATGGCTACCTTTTGCTGAAAAGCTTTTCTTCTGAGTTTGGCCATCTTCTTATGCTTATTAATCATACCTAACTTGGTTCTTAAATTGAGGTTGTTCCATTTTTCGTCAAACACCTGTACTTTGAGAGACGGTTGTATGACTTTGATAGGTATAATAGCCTTAGTGCCGAACATGAGGGAAAAAGGTGTTTCACCAGTAGCTTTTCTAAGAGTTTTTTGACAATTCCATAGTACACTCGAAAGTTCTCCTGACCATTTTCCCTTGGCTTCTTCCAACCTCTTCATGAGACCACCTTTTATTGTCCCATTGATACCTCAACTTGTCCATTGCTTTGAGGATGGGCAACTGGGGTGAACTATAATTTTACTCTAAGGTTGGTTGTAAATTCTTGAAATCCTCTATTAATGAATTGGGAACCATTATTTGCTACTATCACTCTCAGCACATCGAATCCGCATATGATGTTCTTCTAGATGAACTTCTGCATGTCTTTTGCCAAAATTATTGCTAAAGGCTCTGCCTTAATCCACTTGGTGAAATAATCTACTACAACTATGTAGAGCTTCACTCCTCTAGGTGTTACCCACTACGGGGTAGTCCAATTATGGTGCCAAAATTATGTATTTAGACTCCTAGGATTGGTAATGTTCTGTAGGCCATCAGAACACCACCCTTAGTATGCATACCCAAGTGGCCCTCTTAGGCATTATGTAAACACATGCATATTTTTCCAACCATCATACACATATTCATATTTCATGCACACCATGGCAGAAAAGAAGGAAAACACTAGCACAAGTCTTAACATTGGCTACCACACATTAGGCAATCTTGTTAAATTCTAATGACCAGCCACTGCACCTGTAACTTCCACTAATAAACTATATCATTATAGCCATATAACCCCATGTTTTGTTTGCTCCATTATCAAGTAGAGTCTTTGATAAAACCAAGGAATTTTTTTTACATCAATAGCCCATCTATCGACCAAGTTATGGATTTTTTAATTTGGTTACAAAATTCTGACCAAATAAATAGTAACTTAGCCAACTTTGCAATCCCATATCTCTGGCTACAGGGCTCCAAATTTAGAAATTCCAAATCCCAGTTTCTTTAGATGTGGTCAAAATTTCATACCAATATTCCTTGTACGCAGGGAGATATAGAACTATAAGTGCAGAGTCAAAATTCTGGTCACTTTAAGACCATTTTGCCCATACAAAATTTCATAAGTGTTCAAATACTTCATTCACAAGGGGTAAGCCCTCCATGGCTATCCGATACATGTCGAATACACATAAGAATTACATGCTCTTACTTCTAGAAACTTTATGTGGCCAAAACGAAATTTACAAGTAAGCAGCCCATCATTCACACTTAGGCAGCTTTGCACCACATCACTTACATAGCCAAAACACTACTCAAATGTTCACATACTTGTCTCATATTACATACACTACATGTACATGCATACATGCACTACATAATGGTCTTAACTCAGCTAAAAACCCACCCTAGGTTATAGGAGGTCCTGAGGCACAATGGACTCCAAAAACAGGATGTAGGACAGCTGCTGCACAACACAGTAAGTACCACCATTAGAAATACCAAATGTGCTACTAAAATCACCAAACCTTCCAAATAATAACTACACATATGAAATTTCATGTACCTGAAATTTTTTATGCAACCTCAAACCACAAATGGCAGTTTGAATAAGATCTTTCTACTAGACCTGAAATGGCAGAATTGAGGGGAATAAGTTTTGATTGAGAAACTTAGTAAGGGTAACAGTTGGATTCAATAGGCAATGTGACCATCATTAAAACTTGCATCTAAAGACACTAAAATAAAAAAAACATTGTATATATACAAGATATTGCAGCCAAATGTGGCAGCCATGCACAACCAACAAACACATGAAATGCAGCAGTAACATATACCATAGATTAGTCCATAAAACACATAATAAAGATAACCAAATCACTATGGCATCCCTGCCCAAGCTAATCCTTGGTCTTAGGAGGATTTTAACACTAGTTAATACTAACTATGGGCTATAAAACCCCTCATTTTACTTCCATCTTTGTGCACTTGACTATAGGTCACAAACCTTCAATAAGTGCACTCCCCTCACTAAGCTTGGCTCATCAAGCTCATGGCTCTCTTCCAAGCTTAGCCCTATGTCCATGGATGTTTGAAAATATAGAAAACAACCCATGAGAGCAAGAGAACCCTTACCAAAGTGGGTAGGTCAAAAATCAAGCTTGATCCTTGAAGCATCCAAGGAATAGCTCTAGTTTGCTTCCAATTACTTTCTTTTGCCTTCAATTTCAATCAATTGCAAGTTTGAAGGTGTGGTGTCTATGGAGGAAGCGTGGTTGTGTTCTTGGGCTGGGGGAGGCTGAAAATGGGAGAGAGATGTGTGAATTGGCCACTTAAATGGCCTTAAATAAGCTTAAGGGCACAAAACACATTGAAACAAACTTAACCTTACTTTATGTCATTTTCCTTCTCACTAATTATGGTTTCTTTATCTTAAACTGATTGGTGCATGTGTTCCCAAGATTTTGGACTATTTATTAAGCCTTGGCTGCCTCCCCATGGTGGGATAATTCCATAATCTCACAATTTGACTTATGTCAAAAGCTTGAACACCTTAAGGTTTACACTAAGACATTTAGGTCCTTAATGCCCTTAGTGTTTCTTTTGTCCAAACTTGTCTTCCATGAGCAATTTGATCCTCCAATCGCACTTTCATACCATTCATATCCTTCCCATAACTCTCTAATTCTCTTTCTTGAGAGTTTTGGAATTAAGTACCTGAATTTCCAAAAGCTTACAAAAAAGTCCATAGGTTGCTTGACAAACAAGCAATCCTTAAGGCTTTTCTTGGGGGCCAAGTTACCAACTTGGAACACTTTTAAGGAGGTGTTGATCATGCCTTTTACCCCTACACTTCAATCACTATGGTGAGAATTACACAATATAATGGTTTTTAGCCATTATGACACACTTGTAATTCTTTCATTTTTGTGAGGTGGTAACACTAGAAGCCGTCAGGAGAGGGCCAATGAGGTTAATACCCTAAATAGTGAAAGGGCAAGGATAGTCCATGGAGGTTATTGCTTCTGAGGGTACTCTTTGGATGGGTGTGTGTCACTGGCACTTATCACATTTTTTGACAAACTGCCTTGCATCCTCCCATAAAGTAGGCCAGAAATATCCTTGTAAAAGTAGTACCCCAACAAAGGCATCGGCCCTGATGTGAGATCCATAAGCCCCTTCATGGACTTTTGTGAGGACTGTCTCAATGTCTTCTTCACTGATACACCTTTGCAGTTGATTTATGTACCCTTGCCTGTACAATTCTTCCCCAATCATTAAGTAACTTCTGAAGTGTCTATGCACCTTCACTACTTCCTTTAGATCCTAGGGTAGGGACGTGTTGGCCAGGTGTTCTTTTATATGGTCTTTCCAGCCCTTCTTTGGTGTGGTGAATGCCATTGTGGCTATGCTCGGGTGGTCAAGTATGTTTCCCACTATAGGGTAGTCCAGTTATGGTGCCAAAACTGTGCATTTAGACTCCCAGGATTGGTAATGTTCTGTAGGCCATTAGAACACTACCCTTAGTGTGCATACCCAAGTGGCCATCATGGGCACTATGTAAATAGATGCATATTGGTCCAACCATCACACACATATTCACATTTCATGCACACTATGGCAGGAAAGAAGGAAAACACTAGCACAAGTCTTAGTTTTGGCATCCACACATTAGGCAATCTTGTTAAGTTCTAGTGGCCAGCTACCGCACCTGTAACATCCACTAATAAATTGTATCATCCTAGCCTCATACCCCCATGTTCTTTGCTCAATTATTAATTAGAGACTTATATAAAACCAAGGAATTTTTTTTTACATCAATAGGCCACCTATGGACCAAGTTATGGATTTTTTAAGTTGGTTACAAAATTCTGACCAAATGAACAGTAACTCAACCAATTTTGCAACGTCATATCTTTGGCTACAAGGATCCAAATCCAAAAATTACAAATTATAGTTGAACCTCTAGATGTTCTCTAGGTGTGGTCAAAATTTCATATCGAGATTCACTCTACATAGGGAGATATTAAACTTTAGGTACATGGTCGAAATTCTGGCAACTTTTGGACCATTTTGCCCATACAATTTTTCCAAACCATGCAAACACTTCATTCACAAGGGGAAAGCCCTCCAAGGCTATCCCATACATGTACAATACAAATATTAATTACATTATCTTGCATCTAGCAACATTATGTGGCCAAAACAGAATTTACAAGTAAGCAGCCTATCATTCACACTTAGGCAGCTTTGCACCACGTCACTTACATAGCGAAAACATTACGCAAATGTTCACATACTTGTCTCATCTTACATACACTACATGTACATGCATACATGCACTACATAATGGTCTTAACTCAGCTAAATACGCACCCTAGGTTACAGGAGGTCCTGAGACACAATGGACTCCAAAAACAGGATGCTGGACAGCTGCTGCACAACACAGTAAGTACCACCATTAAAAATACAAAATGTGCTCCTAAAATCACTAAACTTTTCAGATCAAAAATAGACATACGGAATTTCATGTACCTGAAATTTCAGATCAAAACTCAAACCACAAAGGTTAGTTTGAAGGTGATCTTTCAGCTGGACCTGAAATGACAGAATTGAGGGGAGTAAGTTTCATTGAGAAACTTAGTAAGGGTAACACTTGGTTTCTTAAGGTAATGTGATCCTCATTAAAACCTGCATCCAAAGACACTAAACCACAAAAACCACAATGCATATATACAAGATATAGCAACCAAATTCAGCAAGCAATTACAAAGAACAAACACATGAAATGTGGCAGCAACATATACCATAGGTTAGTCCATAAACCACATAATAAACATAACCAAATCACTATGGAAGCCCTCCTCAAGCTAATTCTTGGTCTTAGGAGGAGTTTAACAGTAGCTAGTACTAACTTTGGGCTCTAGAAACCCTCACTTTACTGCCATCATTGTGCACTTCACACTAGGTCACAAAACATTCAATAAGTGCACTCCCCTCACTAAGCTTGGTTCATGAAGCACATGGCTCTCTTCCAAGCTTAGCCCTAGCTCCATGGATGTTTGAAAATTTCAGAAAACAGTCCATGAGAGCAAGAGAACCCTTACCAAAGTGAGTAGGCCAAATTTGAAGCTTAATCCTTGAGGTATGCAAGAAATAGCTCTAGTTTGCTTCCAATTGCTTCCTTTTGCCTTCAATTTCAATCAATTGCAAGTTTGAAGGTGTGGTGGCTATGGAGGAAGTATGGATGTGTTCTTGGGCTAGGGGACGATGAAAATGAGAGAGGGATAAGTCATTTGGCCACTTAAATGGCCTTAAATGAGCTGATGGGCACCAAAACACACTTAAGAAGTTTAACCTTGCTTTATGTCATTTTCCTTCTCACTAATTATGGTTTCTTTGTCTTAAACTCTTTGGTACACATGTGCCCAACATTTTTGACTAATTATCAAGTCATGGCTGCCTTCCCCATGGTGGGATAACCCCAAAATTCTGCCCTTAGACTTAAGTCAAAAGCTTGAACACCTTAAGGTTTACACTAGGACATTTAGGTCCTTATTGCCTTTAGTGTTTCCTTTGTTCAAACTTGTCTTCCATGAGTAATTTGGTCCTCCAATAGCACTTTCATACCATTTATATCCTTCCCATAACTCTCCAAGTCTTTTTCTTGAGAGTTTTGCAATTGAGTACCTGAATTTCCAAAACCTTACAAAAAAGTCCATAGGTTGCTTGACAAACAGGCAATCCTTAAGGCTTTTCTTGGGGCCAAGTTACCAACTTGGAACACTTTTAAGGAGGTGTTGATCATGCCTTTTACCCCCCACACTTCAAACACTATGGTGAGAATTACAGAATATAAAGGTTTTTAGCCATTATGACACACTTGTAATTCTCCCATTTTATGAAGTGGTAACAAAGTACCTCGGTCGATTGTTTTGACTTTGCCAGCATGTCAACTTTGACATTCTTTTTCCTAGGTACCTTTTCTATACTTACTTTGTCAAATTCTTGGATAAGTTTTGTGATGAGGTCATGGTATTTCGCTAGACTGGGATCCTTGGTGCCGTACTCCCCCGTTGTCTATCGGACAACCAACTACGAGTCATAGTAAGCCTTTAGATTCTGTACACGAACTCTTTTTTCCAATCATAGTCCAGCCATAAGGGCTTCATATTCGGCCATGTTATTGGTGACCTAGATTCTGAAGTTGATAGCTTTGGCTACTTCCATCCCTTCGAGACCTCAGAGTATTATCCCGGCCCCTTGGTGTTCTGACCCTGAAGTGCCATCTACATACAAAGCCCACCTAGCTTCCTCATTTCTCAGGTCGTTGAGAGTGTCCCCAGTTTTAGGTAGTTTGGCAATAAAGTCTTCTAAAGCCTGACCTTTTATGGCCTTTCTTGTTTCATATATGATGTCTTATTCACCGAGCTTGATACACCATTTTGACAGTCAACCGGAATGATCCACCTTTCTCATGACATCCCAGAGAGGTAAGTTACTTCGGACCATGATAGAATGTCCTTGGAAATAAGGCCGGAGCCTTCTACTTTCCATGACTAAAGCGTAGAAAGCCTTTTACAGTAGATGGTAGCTAACTTTGGCACCGTGCAAGGATTTGCTGACATAATATACTAGCCACTATTTTCTTCCTTCTTCCCTTACCAGTACTGAACTTATTTCTTTCTTAGTGACTACGAGGTTGATGATGAAAGGCTATCTTTCCCATGGTTGTGGAAGTGTCGGAAGATGGGTTAAATAGCTCTTAAGTTCATCCAAAGCCTTTTGGCAATCTTCGTTCCAAGGATGTTCCTCAGGAGCGAAGCTGCCATCATTTTTTGCTGTTTTGGTGAGCACTTTAAAGAATGGTCGGCACTAATCTCCATATCTAGAGATGAATATGCTAAGGGCCATAATTCATCCTATAAGCCTCTACACATCCTTGGTCGTTGCAAAAGTTTAGAATCCCAGTATAGCATTAACCTTTGTCGGATAGGCATCAATACCTCTTTTAGATGCCATAAACCTGAGGAATTTACCAGCAGTCACCCCAAACACACACTTTGTGGGGTTAAGGTGAATTCCAAATTTTTGAAGTTGGTGGAATGTTTCCCCCAAGTCTATGATATGACTACTAGGTTTTTTACTTTTAACTATCATATCATCGATGTACACTTCCATATTTCTCCCAATTTGGGAGTTGAACACCTTGTTCATCAGCCTTTGATATATGGCTCTTGCATTTTTAAGGCCGAAAGGCATTCTGACATAACAGTAGATCCGACTTTGGTAATGAAGGTAGTTTTTTCCTCGTCTTTAGGATCTATCTGAATCTAGTGGTATCCGCTAAAAGTGTCGACGAAGCTAAGTAGACCATATTTGGCAGTGGAGTCTACCAATTAGTTTATTGATGGTAGAGGATAAGAGTCCTTTGGACAGGCATCATTGATATTTCGAAAGTTAATGCACATTTGGAGTTTTTCACTCCCTTCCCCTGTGGCAACAGCAACGTTGCTAAGCCATTCAGGGTACTTAACCTCCCTTATTATGCCTGCCTCCGTTAGTCATTGGACTTTAGTTTTAACAAAATTTTCTTATGCGTCGAGAAGCTTCTCTTTTGTTGTCAAATAGGCTTTAACTCCGGATGTACTTTAAGGCTATGCTGAATTATACCCAAGTCTAGTCGAGGCATATCCTTCGAAGAGTAAGCAAATAGATCTTTGTTCATTAATAGGAAGGATACAAGCTTTTCCTTGTCACCTTCGGCCAGTTTTTTCCACACTTAGGTACTTCGGCCAAGGACAAGTTCTACATCCTCTATCTCTATCTTTTCAAGATCACTCATTTCTCCTTTTATCGCATCTTCACTAGTCATGCTCTCTTTTCCTGAAATCTCTATGTGAACTTTCACTAGACTCTGTCTTGCTTGGACAAATACTTTTCTTACTTCGGCTTGATCAATGAGTATTTGTGTGTCACCCTCCTTTGCCTCAAACGTGACAGTCAGGTATTTCACATCTGGTTGAATGTGAAGATAGCCTTGCATCTGTCTTCCAAGGATGCCATTATGTGAAGATGAGACATCCATGATGATGAACCTTGTCATAGTTGAAGCAAAGAGTTCTTGCTTCGTCTGGTTCAAGGTACCCCTTAGCATCAGGGGTAGATTAATCCACCCGAGCACTAGGAGTTCAGAGGGACCAACGTTGAAGGTAGGTGAGGTAACAGGTTTAAGATCACCCTTGGAAATACCCAAGTTCAGCAACAAGTAGGAGAAAAAGACGTCGGCATTCGATCCATCATCGATGAGCATCCTCTTGACATCCCAGCTTTCTATCGTTGCCATGATCAGGAGAGGGTAGTCATGTGGAAACTTCACTATAGACCCATCTTTCTGAACAAGCTTGTTCATTAGGTTGTCAAATTCCATCTTTGTGATTTCCTGAGCTTTCCTTTTCCTCTCAGCTGAGGGTATTCTAGTTGTGATTGTATGGATTATACCCACCGGAGGTGGCAGGTGTTTCCTAGGACTTCGGTTTTGATGTTGGTTAGAATCATAGTCCTCATCCTCTCCTTTTCTATATTCGTCCTTTCTTTCTCGGGCTTTGGGCAATGACATCCACAAGTAGCGATGAAGTTGCCCTTGCTTGATCAAAGATTCAATATACTTTCTTAGATGAAAGCAATCTTCAGTATTATGCCCGTGGTCGTGATGAAATTGATAGAATTTATTCATCTTCTTCTTGTTGTTCAAGGTCATGGCTTCGGATGCGGGATTGCGGTTCCTTATCTTTCTAAGGCCATCAGGATGTTCATTCTTGTAGTGTTTAGGGTGGTGAATGATACTGGCCTTTTCCCCCTTGCTTTCTGAGGTCTGCCCCCTCCTTCGGTGGAATACCGAGGTTGGTGACGCTGACCCTTGGAGTGATTATGGTCAAACTTTGGGCCGCCAATCCTTAGCTCCTTGACTGTCATGTGTTGCTCAGCCCTTCGATAGAATTCTCCAAGGGTGTTAGGAGGACCATTGGAGAACTCATAGAAGAGCTGTGAGTCCCTCCTTAGCCCCCTGATCATAGCGAGGATTTGGATTTCAGGGCGGAAGTTTGGCACACTGATGGGTTCTCGATTAAACCTTTCGACGTAGTCCTGAATGGTCTCCCTTCTTTTGGGCTATGTCAAACATCTGGATTGGCATCTTCATCGTTGGCCTATTTCTAATGAATTGCTAGGTGAAGGCGGTGGACCACTCCTGGAAATCCATTATGGTTCCGGGTGCCAGAGAGTTGTACCACATAGTCACCAGTCCTGCTAGGGTGACTTCAAAACATTTGCGCAGGGTGGCATTGTTAGCACCATGTAATACCATGCTCCTCCTATACTTCATCAGATGGGCTTGGGGGTTGTTGCACCCATTGTATGTCTCCAAATGTGGTACTAAAAAATCACTAGGCATTGGTGGCTCTACAATAGTACGGATTAAGGGGGACCTCTCTCCGGTGAAGGTCTTTGATAGCGTTGACCACACAGACTTTTCGAGAGACCTATTTTCTGACCTTTTCCAACCTTTCCAAAATTTTCTCCATCAGGAAAGTAGTGTCCCCGTCTCCTCGCTGCCTGGGAACCATTGATAGAGGAGAATAACATTGTCTTTTTGGTGAGTAACTTCGCTGGCATGGGGATAGGGACTTATCATCCGGCAGGAGGTTCTGGGCTCATTCAACCTTGCTCCTATAGTGCGACATCCTCAGGACGGTATGTTCTCCATTGAGGACTCATCATGAGGGCTCTTGCTACCGGAGCTGTTGCCCACTCTGAGGTAATCCAGTTATGGTGCCAAAATTGTGCATTTAGTCTCCTAGGATTTGTAATGTTCTGTAGGCCATCAGAACACTACCCTTAGTGTGCATACCCAAGTGACCCTCTTGGGCACTATGTAAATACATATATATTGGTCCAAGAATTACACACATATTCACATTTATGCACACTATAGCAGCTAAGAAGAAAAACACTAGCAAAAGTCTTACTTTTGGCTTCCACACATCAAGCATTCCTACTAGGTTCGAAAAAGCCAGCCACAGCACCCACCTTCCTCCAATAAACTGTATCATTATAGCAATGTAACCCCATGTTTTATTTGCTTCATTATCAATTAAAGACTTAGAGAAAACCAAGGAATTTTTTTTTACATCAATAGGCCACCTATGGACCAAGTTATGGATTTTTTAAGTTGGTTACAAAATTCTGACCAAATGAACACTAACTCAGCCAACTTTGCAACATCATATCTTTAGCTACAGGGCTCTAAATCCATAAATTATAAAGCCCAGTTAACCCTCTAGATGTCCTCTAGCTGTGGTCAAAATTTCATACCAAGATTCATTCTACACAGGGAGATCTTAAACTTGAGGTACAGGGTCAAAATTCTGGCGACTTTTGGACCATTTTGCCCGTACAATTTTTCCAAACCATGTAAACACTTCATTCACAAGGGGGAAGCCCTCCAAAGCTATCCCATATATGTCCATTACACATAGGAATTAAATTGTCTTGCTTTTAATAACTTTATGTGGCTAAAACAGAATTTACAAGTAAGCAGCCCATCATTCACACTTAGGCAGCTTTGCACCACATCACTTACATAGCCAAAACACTACTCAAATGTTCACATACTTGTCTCATTTTACATACACTACATGTAAATGCATAAATGCACTAAAATATGGTCTTAAATCAGCTAAATACGCACCCTAGGTTACATAAGGTCCTGAGACGCAATGGACTCCAAAAATAGGATGCTGGACAGCTGCTGCACAACACAGTAAGCACCATCACTAAAAATACCAAATGTGCTCCTAAAATCACTAAAATTTCCAGATCATAACTAGACATATGGATGTTCATGTACCTGAAATTTCACAGAGAAATTCAAAATAAAAATATTAATTTGAATGTTTTCTTTCAGGTGCTCCTGAAATGGACAGAAAGGGGGTAAGTTTCTTGAATGAAACTTAGTAAGGGCTTATCAATAAAATCTTCAAAATCCAGCCATATAACTTAAATAAAAAGACACTAAAACAAAAAAATACAGTACAAACACACAAATATACACATCCAAATGAAGAAAAGAAACAAACACAGCAACAAACATATGAAATGCTGGCTGCAATAACACATTAGGATTAGTCCATAATCATGCAATTAAACATTAAGAACACACTATGGCAGCCCTCCTCAAGATATTTCTTGGTCTTAGGAGGTCATTAGGTCTTAGTTAGTACTAGCTTGGGCTCTAGAAACCCTGAATTTTACTGCCATAACAGAGCACCAAAGCTGTAGGGTTGAAACCCTTGGTGCAATTTCCCCCTTAACCTAAACTTGGTTCATCAAGCTCTTGTCTCTCTTCCAAGCTTAGGGTCTTAGGTTCATGGATGTTTGGGCATCTATATTGAACAATAAAAAGCCATGAAACCCAGATAAAACCCTTACCTTTTCCTGGAAATCCAATAAACCCTTTGTAAACCTGAAAACTAGGGATTATAGCCTTCCTTGATGCTTCGGTTGTTTTCTCTTGCTTTCTCTTTGATTATTTGCAGTAGGATGGCCATGGTGGATGGTGGAGGAGCTCAAAGAGATTAGGCTAGCATGTGGAGGTCCAATTTTGGGAACAAAATGGGTGAAAATGATTTTTCTCTAGCTTTATTTCTTTATTTATCTTTAGTAATGGCATGTTTGCAAATTTTGCAAACTACAAGCCACACTTGGACAGATTATTTCCAGCCATTTTGGCTGGGAAAATGACATATTTTGACCTCTTTTAACCTTGGTCAAAATTTATTTTCACCTTAGAAAAAATCTAGGACACTTAAGCACCTTAGTTGTCATTATGCCATAAATGGCAAACTTTGCCTCTTTGAGCACTTTGGTCCCCAACAATATATTTAATTCCTTCCATGTTCTTTCTTCATAATTCCATCCATATCCTTTCTTCATAATTCCATCCATGTCCTTTCCATAGCCACATTTAGAAATTTGTGCAATTGAGTACCCAATCTTTGTAACCTTACAGTTTTGTCCATAGGTTACTTGAAAATCAGGCAATATACCAATGCTTTCATAAGGACCAAGCTATCATTGTTTTTGTCACTTAAGGGAGTGCATATTGAATACTTTACACTTCACAATTCATAGAGTATCATGAAAATTAAAGCATATAAGTTTAAGTCCTTATGCTGTAATTTTCCCATTTTGTGAAGGTGGTAACAGGAGCTCAGGCGGGGGGACTTACGACTTTTCGATGGAAGGGCATGTGACCACCTTTGGTTGACTTGTTGTGTCATTTTAGCCATAATAGAGTGCTAAAAATCTTGTAGAAAACTCGCTGTGATCATCAAAGGATGCTTGTCCTCTGGCAGGGAAGTCTCCGCTGTAGGCTATTCAGCCGTTGCTTGAGTGTTCAGCGCAGACTGGGTGAGTTGACCCCTCGTGGGCCTACCCACGGAGCCTATGGGAACTTGTCCCACACTAGTCACAATTGGCTAATTGATTACGTGCGCACTAGTTAAAACCTTTTTGCTTCTAGTTATTTAATCCTACTACGCAATCATGTATGAGTTTTTTCCTTGACCTAATCAATCAAATCATGAAACAATACTTAAAACATTGCCAAGGAATATTTCAATAAAAAAAATTATCAAAACTATCAGAGCATTCAAAGCATTTAAGTGGAATGAACAACACATAATCAATTATGCGCAAGCATCCAAATAAGAGTAGACTATGCTCGCACCTAAGAGTGACTCTAGACTAAACTACTCAACATGACCATTAGAGGCAAACTAGTGTATCAGAACTATACATTGATTAACATGTGGAGATCCAAAACCAAGCTTCTACCTTAGAGTAAACTCCCAGTGTCAAGCTTCATAAGCCCTCCCTTGTGCTTCACTAGCCTCTGTAGGCCAAAAAGAATATTGTAGTTTGTACCATAACTTAACCAACAAGCAAACTACAATTAGAATCATGAAGATTCAAATAAACCAAACACCCGCTCACAAGCCTAGCTCAAAAACCCTCAATAGTTGCTGGCATAATGACGCCCAAAACTACACAACAAAAGCGAGGGAGTGAGAATCAAAGATTCTCAATAAGGGGTCTTCAACCTGCAAGAAAAATCCTGAGGACACCACATAAACAAGGATGTGAAACCTAGTACATGCACTTGCAGCCTGGGGGTCTAATATATGCGCATATACCTAGGTCCCTTGGGACCTCTCCTAATCTTAGTCTTCCTCATGGGTGTCACTCCAGGCCTAGTGAGTTCTGGCCACTAACTCACTCCTATTAAGCATTAGCTTACTAACTAACGTAGTAACATAGCCTTCCCGTAGATGTTGTGTAGGTGAACATGGTGGTTCCTCCTTGCTTGCACTGTAAGAAATACACTAAGTGTACTCAACCTTCACATAGTGCCTCAACTCCTTAGACTCCACTAGGTCATTTGTGTACTAAGCCTACACCCACTTAACCTACCAAGGATGCACTAGGCTTTCACTTGTGCCTCAACGCATAGCTTGGCTAGGCAACAAGTGCACTAAGCCTTCATCTATGCTGCTCCCTTATCCACCATTACTTGGTTCACACTAGTACAATGGCAATGATCATGGTTGTACTCATTTACGAGGTTCCTGGAATCCCAACTAGGTGCACTAATATTTTCACAGCGAAGCCTAAAATTAAAGTCTCAACTAGGCTTCTGATGGCACCAATCCTTGCACCCAACTAATGGTGCTCATTGTGACCGTATTTGCCTTTAAAACTTGCCTTTAATTTGACTTGAAATAACCTTAAAAATAGGCCATTTTAAGTGTGGTGAAGGCATGGTGGTGATAGTACTCCCTGTTAGTTTCACGTGGAACTTGGAATCACCTCAATGAGACACCCGAGCGAAAAGTTATGAAGAAAAAAAAATTGGGTGTCAATGCTATCGTGGCAATGCGTCACAAAGTTGTCGACATGCTGCCTTTTTTTGAGGTATTGGTGACGTGCCATGGGAACTTGTATTGATTGGTGATGCATCGCTAATCCAACGAAATGCCCAGAAAACTTCCAGTTTTGCTGCTATGAACTTTGGACACTTTCCAAACATATCGAACTTGCATGGATAGCCTTTAAACTTCACATACATGTTGTACACAATGTAGAGACCATAACTAACCATCACAAGCCTTCCTAAAATGCTTTTAGCATCATTTGAATCAAGCCAATCACACTAGTCCACCATGATCAAAGCAGACCACTAACTAATGCTATTGCCAAAACTACTTGATTTCATCAAGCAAACTCTATCCAATCGCATTAATAAAGCTTGAAAACATAACTCCCTTACATTTGTTTCAATCGACAAGCAAGAATCAATCCACTCTCCCACCAAAAATTGAGATCCTTAAAATCTACCTATGTTCCAAGCAAACAAAGGCATAAAACACCAAATTACTAACCTCTAACCAAAACCCAAGCTTCCAAACATCTAATAAACAAGAATTCACCAAGAACTCAAGTGTTACCTCGCATAAAAAATAGGGTATAGTGGAAAACTTGGTTCCAAGCTTCAAAAACTTGAAATCATGCTTGAAACAAGCCTTCCATAGCTTTTATATCCTTGGTGACTTCAATTTCCATGAGCTTGAATTGATGAAGAATTGGTAGAGAGAATGATGAGCTCGGGTTTAGGAAGCAAATGGCAGCCATCCCTTTCATTTACCAACTTATATGCTCTTTTAAACCCTAAGCCACCAAACTATTTAAAAAGTTACAAATAAGTCCTCTCCTTTAGGCAACATTAATCAAATTGGTCAAATCTTGTTTATTTGAATTGAACTTGAGTTAAAAGTATAAGTTAGGATTTAAAAACTCATTCTTAACTCTTGGGACTCAACTCGACTCTTAAGGATGTAGAATTATGATTTTTCCCCTAAACCTCATTTGGTGCCTTAAATTTCTTTGAACTTAGTAAACTTTGCCCAACATACCTATTCTTGCTATGTGAACTTGAAATAAGGTTCCAAAATAGCTTTCCATTAGGAGAGCCATAACATTCTCCCCACCTTGGAGAATTTGGTCCTCTAAATTCAATCTCTCCACCTTAAGCACTATACTAGGATACATTGCCAATGCATCCTAACCAAATTTACCAATGCTTATTAGTCAACAGCCCACTTGTCACTAAACTAGCCGACTCATCCAGCTAATCCCCTTTGGGCACTTGGGTTGGGCCTTGTCTTATATAGGTACTATGGCTAATGCAATCTTTTGTGCTCACTCCTAACCGTAGTCTGATTGTTGTTCACTACCCTTTCCACCTTAGTTTGACCTTACTCAATCTTAAACACATTAATACAATGTTGCTCTTGAAGACTATGGCATGCCCTATCCGTACCTTCAGCACATAATATTGCTAATTGACAATAGACTACCTTAATCTGTCTTGATAACTTTAGCAATTATGAATTCTCCACACTATACTTTATCTCAAGTTCTCTAGTGTAAGATAGCTTAACAAGTTTTGAAACTTGTCCACTACCCTTACATGAATAGGATCTCATTGAAAGTTCAACACCAACAAACTTCCTTCACTCACTCCTTTGTGCTAGAACCCACTAATGTAAGCTATCTTAATAAGTTAACCTTGTCCATTAATGCTCACATGAGAAAATGTTCCACCCTAGGTTCAACACCCAATGCTAGACACTAAATCCTTTAGTGTAAGCTAGCTTAACAAGTATGTAACTGGTCTACTAGCTCTTACATAGTCAATTCATTGCTCTTGGTCTGGTACCCGATAACTCTTAACCTTTACTAGACTAAGTGTGTCACTTGTGTACTATCACGTCGCCACATACACCACTAGCACCCTTAAGACATACTCCGCTCCAAGCTCCATTATACTCTATGGCTTTTCAAATGAATGAACTACCAAGAGTTGCAAATAGTCTTCAAATGCTCATCTTGGATGGCCCCTATGCATCAGGTATATCGGTGCACTAGGCAGGACACCTATACACCACTTAAGCATCATCATTCTATTGCTTTTTCTACTTTGGAGCCTATTACACCTGTATGTCTACAAGAGAAAATCTCTCTAGCATGAGTGTCGAGTCCTCCAAACAGCTAGCAACCTTTTGGCCTTATGTATGTGCCCTCGGCTTAGGCCACTTAACACTCCATGATTTAGCTACCAAGAGGCTACCCAAGTTGAAGGTCTTGATGCTTCAGCTACTCCACTTGGAGTATTCTAGGTGCCTGAAACCATCATACTCAATCTCTTCACTTTCCTATAGTCTAATCACAATATTCTACACAAGCCAGATTAGGTCCTCGGATGTGTCCTTGGGTTGGTACTCGATTAGGCACCTCAGCCATTCACTAGGCTCCAACGTGTTCTACCATTCTTACTCGACTCCTTGATCACTTAACTATGGTTACAAAAAAACATCTCCACACTTAGTATTCAACTACCATACCATGAGTACATTGTGTCATCCATGTGTCAAAATGATAAATTTGCTTAGCATACCTGCTAGCCCTTAACCAATCTTATAGATCATGAGCCCTTCCCTTTAAAGGCACTAGGGTCACATGAAATGCTCTAACTCTGGGCTTTAACTAGCTCAACAAATAACCTCATAAACTAGGCTTCAAATCGTTAACTTCTTTCTACTCTAGTAGCCACGACAACTTCTAGAGCCACAAAATAGATGCCTGAGCATAATTGTACCTATACTATACTTGGCACATTGATTATTGAATATAACATGCTACTAGGTGGGAGATTACTTCACCTTGTGGCTACTTGTGAGTCACCTCATGACTAGACAAAGTGAACTCTTTCTCTCTCTCGGGCGCTCCTTGAACACTACCCTGTAGGGCTAAGACAAAGTATCCCCTTTCCGGCATCACTTGGTCATCCCAAATAGATACTTTAATGTTCCACTAACTTACTGGCACTAACATAAACATCAAGCGATCGCCATAATGTCCTTGGTTCCACTTAGGACTTAGTCCCTTACCTACTTAACTAGTTTCACTAGTCAAGTCTATTTTCTTCCATGAGTCAACTTAGTGGCCCTAAACTCCATTTAACCTTGGTATGATGAGCTCAAGTCATGAACTATCCCCTGGTCCATGGCAGTCCTTCCTATTGCTTGGGTCATCTTATTGCCTATGGGTAGTCAAGCCGAACCCTAGCAACGGTTCCACTCTTACTGGCTCAACCCTAGGGTATATAGCTAACAGATGAACAAGCCTTTCCATTCATTTGCCCCTAGATGAATTCCTTGCTCATTTTTTATTTGCATGGTCACGTCCTACATTTACTGGTTAAAAAAAAAATAAAAACTTACCTACTTACCTTTGCGGCATTAGATTGAACTACTCTTTTGGTTGATAACTCTAATGAACTCAATCGTTTGATGAGCCAGTCATTCTCTATCAACTAGGCCACTAAACAAACTCATGCTAGAAGATAACCCATGGAACTCTGGTACATTTCCCAATCTAAGGCATTTAATCCTCCACTTATGTGGTTTCACATGCTAGTAAGTGTGTCCTAGGGTGCCGGGGATTAACCTAATACTTGGTGCATCATTAGGTCTTAATGCACTTGGGTTAGCCCTCAACCTTACTTAAAACTACTACCCAACATGCAAAACAAAACTATGCCAAGAAACTGATGCCAGAACTGCAAAAAAATAACTAGACAATTAGTGAAAGTTTAAAAACTTAGCTTACACTAGCTATGCACAGCCTGCAAGTTAACTATGGCTACCTTTACACATCTGGCTAGTGGCTGCGAACTTTGACCACTTAACTGGCCGAGCAAAACTTAAACTACTAATCTGGTGCACTAGGTCAACTCCTTATGGCAACAACTGTTAGGAATAAACTTCCTAGCCTCGTCTTAACTTAACCAATCGTAAATAAAAAACTAGTCCGATGACCACTCAGACCACTGTCAAAAATTCTTAGGTGTAAGTTAAGAGTGATACACTCTTTACACGTCTAAGGCTTACGCTTCACCTCAAAACCCACTCTTATTCCTAGATCTCAGATCAACTTTTGCACTATAAGGATGATACCCTTGTTCCTACTAGGTTGGATGAGCCAACCTCTACCTCGTAGTCTCATGTCTTCAACTCATCCAACTTTCTTCTGAGAGTTACTACATCCTACACCATTTACTGGTGCTCACCTCAAAGATTGTCAAGTGCCTGCATATACTATCTTAAGGCCATGGGGAACTTATCCTCACGCTCATACTCTTGGTGGAAAAGTATAAGAGTGCTACCCTTTATTGCTTTGCAGCCCATATAACCAAGTGCTTACCACTTAGGTCAATGCATCCTTAGGTCTCTTTGGTGTAGCCTAACCCATTTAAGTTGGTGGGATCAAGTTCTGGAACCTCTGGCGTAATTCACCTAGCTTGATGGTACTCCTTACCTTGGGAGAATCCATATCCTTCTACATAGCCTACCTTACAAATGAGGTCCAAAACAACTTCCTAGTATAGTGGTTATATCCTGACTACTTGTACCAAGGTGTTGCCCTGCCTTGCAGCAAGATAAAGCAATTGCCCTAAAATTGCCACATTAGGCTGCTGGGATCCATTCTTGGACCTTAGAATTGAAAAGAAAACCTAACCTAGTTTCACCATCTGAACCTGTATCGAAAGCTAGAAGATAACTCACCTATGGCAACTTGTTCCACAATAGTCACAATTGGCTAATTCATTATGTGCACACTAGTTAAAACATTTATGCTCCTAGTTATTTAATCCTACTATGCAATCATCCATAAGTTTATGCTTTGACCTAAACAATAAAATAAAGAAACAATACTTAAAACATTGCCAAGGCATATTTCAACAAAAACAATTATCAAAACTGTCAAAGAATTCAAAGCATTTAAGTGGAATTAACTACACATAATCAATTACATGCAAGCATCCAAACAAGGGGTAGACTATGCTCACACCCAAGAGCAACTATATAGTAAACTACTCAACATGACCATCAGAGGCAAACTAGTGTATCAGAACTGCACACTGAATGATTGTACAAAGATCCAGAACCAAGCTTCCACCTTAGAGCAAACTCCTAGTGACAAGCTTCATAATCCTTCGCCTATGCTTCACTAGCCTATATAGGCCAAAAAGAATACTGTAGTTAGTACCATAACTTAAGCAACAAGCAAACCACAATTAGAATCATGAAGATTCAAATAAACCAAATACCTGCTCACAAGCCTAGCTCAACAACCCTGAACGGTTGTTGGCTCAATGATGCCCAAAACTTCACAACAAAAAGTAAGGGGGTGAGAATCAAAGTTCTCCGTAAGGGGTCTTCAACTTGCTAGAAAAATCCTGAGGACTCCACATATAAAAGGATATAAAACCTGTTGCATGCACTTGTATCCTGAGGGTCTAATATATGCGCATATACCTAGGTCCTTTGGGACCTCTCCTTATCCTAGTCCTTTTCACGGGCGTTACTCCATGCCTAGTGAGTTTTGGCAACTAACTCGCTCCTAGTAAGCCTTAGCTTACTGACTAAAGTAGTAATGTAGCCTTCCCTTAGTTGTTGTGTAGGTGAACATGGTGGATGCTCCTTGCTTGCATTATAAGAAATCCGCTACGTGTACTAGGCCTCGACATAGTGCCTCAAGTCCTTAAACTCAACTAGGCCACTTGTGTACTAAGCCTCCACCCATTTAACCTACCAAGGATGCACTAAGCCTTCACTTGTGCCCTAAGGAAGGGCTTGGCGAAGCAACAAGTGCACTAAGCCTTCATCCATGGTGCTCCCCTATCCACCGCTACTTGGTTCACACTATTGGAATGGCAATGATCATGGTTGGACTCATTTACTAGGTCCTTTGGAACCCTAAATAGGTGCACTAATATTTTCACATCGAAGCATCAAATCCAAAGTCTCAACCAGGCTTCCGATGGCACTAAACATTACACCCAACTAATGGTGCTCACTGTGACCATATTTGCCTTTAAAACTTACCTTCAATTTAATTTGAAATAACTTTAAAACTAGTCCACGTTAAGTATGGTGAAGGCATGTAGGTGATAGTACTCCCTCTTAGCTTCACGTGGAATTTGGAATCACCTTAATGGGACACCCGAGCAAAAAATTATGAAGAAAACAAAACTGAGTGCCAATGCTGTCGCGGCAACGCATCATCGATGTGCTGCCTATTTTTTAGGTATTGGTGATGTGTCATGGCAACTACTATTGATTGGCGACTCCTGTGAAATGCCCAGAAAACTTCTAGTTTTGTTGTTATGAACTTTGGATACTTTCCAAACATACCAAACATGCATGGATAGCCTTCAAACTTCACATACATGTAGTACACATTGTAGAAACCATAACTAACCATCACAAGCCTTCCTATGATGCATTTAAACGTTAGTCCAATCAAGCCAATCACACTAGTTCACCATGATCAAAACATACCACTAACTAATGCTATTGCCAAAATTACTTGATTTCATTAAGTAAACTCTATCCAATAGCATTAATCATGTTTTAAAACATAACTCCCTTACCTTTGTTTCAATCCACAAGCAAGAATCAATCGACTCTTCCTCCAAAAACTGAGTTCCTCAAAGTCTACCTATGTTCCAAGCAAACAAAGGCATAAAACACCAAATTACTCACCTCTAACCAAAACCAAGCTTCCAACCATCAAATAAACAAGAATTCACCAAGAATTCAAGTGTTACCTTGCAAAAAAAAAAAAGGGTATAGTGGAAAACTTGATTCCAAGCTTCAAAAACTTGAAATCATGCTTGAAACATGCCTTCTATAGCTTGCATATCCTTGGTGGCTTCAATTTCCACAAAAATCTCCTGGTTTTAAGCTTGAATTGATGGAGAATTGCTAGAGAGAAGGATGAGCTTTGGTTTAGGAAGCAAATCGTAGCTACCTCTCTCCTTTACCAACTTATATGCTCTTTTAAACTTGAAGCCACCAAGCTATTTAAAAAGTTACAAAAAAGTCCCCTCCTTTAGGTAAATTTAATCAAACTTGGTCAAATATTGTTTATTTGAACTAAACTTGAGTTAAAAGTAGAAGTTAGGATTTAGAAACACATTCTTAACTTTCGGGACTCAACCCGACTCTTCAAGATGTAGAATTACCATTTTGGCCCCGAACCTTATTTGTTGCCTTAAATTTCTCAGAACTTAGGAAACTTTGCCCAGCCTACCTATTATTGCTAGGTGAACTTGAAGTAAGGATCCAAAGTAGCTTTCCACAAGAAAAGTCATAACACTGGGACCTCGGGAGTCCCTTGTCCTTTGAACGCTGAGTCTTGACAACCGTAACTTTTCTTGTGACATATTGATTGTATGACATGCTGGGCCTGAGAAAAAGACTTTTGGTGAGAAGGTATTTGCAAGACCTTGAAAAATGTGGGTTAGGAGCTGCCCGAAGTGTTTTTCTAGGGGAGGAATCTCTGACGGCCATGTTAGTATGTGGAGGGGGAAGTTGTTTAAGAGTAGAGAGTAAAAAGGGAGGGTACTTGTCTTGTTCTTGACCTAGGAGCTTCCCTTGAGTATATATAGGAAGCCAGGAGGAGGAGGCCATTATGCCTAGCATCAGTAGATTAGGACACATGTTCAGCCAGATTCGGTTTGTACCTTCAGAGGGAGGTGTCTACAGCTAGACATAGGCGGTTATGCTCAAAGGGTTGGGGCATGTGCGAGATTTCTATCAAAGATCCCCCAACGATATTTGTCGTTTCTCCCTAAGACCCCTTTGGGCATCAGAGATCCCTTGAGACAATGATTTCCCCGATGGTTACTAGAGAAAGCCCTTTGGATGAATGGACCATCGTCGGGAGCCATTTCTTCTATCAAGGGTGATAGACCTTGTCATTAACGTTGGTAATGTACATTCCTAAGGATGGTAGTGAGTCTTTTTCCCAAAGTTATTTGTATAGATATCTGAAGATGATGTGGAGAATTCTCCCAAGGTTGGTCATGATTTTTTTGAGGGTGGTGCTAGGTCTACCAATGAGAAAGTCATGTGCTTAATAACCCTTCACCTATCACATAGGGAGATGGCCAAACTTAGCAAAAAAACCTTTCAACAAAGGGTAGCCATTGCTAAGAACTTGCATGTCAGACCTAAAAGAATCAAGAATGGAAACCTTGTTCTCTGAAAGGCTGAACTAGTATCCTGAAGGCCATCTCATGGCATACTTCGGGCTAATTAGGAAGGACCTTATTTGGTCATTAACAAAGTTTAGCCTGAAGTCTGTAAACTTGGAAATAGTGAGGGAGAAAAGTTGAAAAACACATGGCATTGATACTATTTGAAAAAATTCTACACTTAGAAATTTCCAAGGAAGTAGCCTTATTATGAAAAGCTACCCCAAAGAGACCAATTGAATTTGGTGATCTCCTAAGTTGGCTAAAGTGTCAGGGGTCTTATCACAAGGAAGCCTACCAAATAAAGTCAACCAAATATGGTTGTTTTTGAAAGTACCTAAGTGTTTTGTACATGGCAAGTTTCTCAAAGAGGTCAACCGAATGTGGTGATCTCCTAAGTTGCCTAATGTGTTAGGAGTCTTATCACAAGGAAGCCTATTGAAGGAGGTTAACCAAATGTGGTTGTTTCAAAAAGTACCTAAGTGTTTTGAATATGGTAATTTTCCCAAAAACATTGCTTGAATTCTATTCTAAAACACTTAGGAAAATACTCACAACTATCCGAAAAGAAAAGGCTAAGATTTGGAATTCTTGATAATATTTTTTGTCAAGGATAGCTCACGATTGAAAGTACTGTGCATTGCATAATTGAAGATGGTAAGTTAGCCAAAGAAGGTGAATCAATTGAAAAGCTTCACAAGCAAGCAATACTTGCCGAAGATTATGCTAATCATGGACTTAGCCAAAATTTTTGAAAGGAAGGATATTCCATTTAAGAAGACAAAATACCAAGTACAAAAAAAAACTAGAAAAATAGGGTCCTAAAGGTTATTTTGCCCATCTATGGACTCCTCAGCATCAGCATCCTCGGCATCATCCTCATCATCTTCATCAACATCTTCAGCTGAAGAAGGATGCTCTGGAAGGTTAAGGAACTTTCTCTTTGACCACAATGAGAGGATGGTACTTTAGGGATATCGAGGGCTCTTAGGAATGAGATGTCAAGGTCGGGAAACTGTAAATGGATTTGATGGAAAGCAAGGTAGAAACCATATTGAAAAGAGGACTTCATCACCCCCTCTGCCCTAGCCTTCTTGATTTTCAAATGCTCCACCTCTTTCTTCAGTGCCTCCATCTCCTTCTCTACCTTCTTTTTCTTTTTCTTCTCCTTCTTCAACTGATCAATCTTGACAAGAAGCTCAGCATTGATTTCCAATGCCTTGGTAAAATCAGCTATGGCTTTCTTTTTCTCCTTTCGAAGGGCCTCATTCACAAAACTCAGCTCCTCCATCTTCATACTGAGGTTGGATATTTTGGAGGAGCACTTATCGAAGAGCCCCCTTTGGCACTCCAACACTTCTTAACAAAGCTTGGCCAGGTCTTTCTTGGTGATCTTGTTGAGCTTGCCATATTTTATACACGAGCTCATGAACATCTCCTTGGCCTTGGCCAAGTTCTCCTCCGACTGATTTTGAATGGAAGACTGCTTGGTCACCCAGGCCTGAAGGTAGCCCCCGTATGCTAAAAGCTGGAAGGAGAAATGACCTGATGTGAGTTGCAACAAGTTACAGACCCAAAATTTTTCTAATTACTTAAGGACTAAGGATTACCTGAGCAGCATGCTCAAAAATCTGAGCAGCAAAGATCTCCTCGTTCAGGCAATCCTCTATCAAAGTCTTAAAAGTGGCATTCATGATAATGCCCCTCACCATCTGAGGAACAAATTTCCTGGCAATCCTCTGAAATAGGTCCATGTCTTCAATGAATGTCCAGAAGGGTTCCCTTGGCACTTTATCCTTTGAGATCTTTGAATCCCAAACAGCCCTTTTTTGAATATGGTCCATCATCCACCATGCTTGAGCCCAGTCCTTTACAAAGTCACAACGAAGTTCCTTTATCACGTTGTTTCTTAGCCATTCATCTACAAAACATAAAGTGCTGAAAAAGCCCATAGATGAATTACTAAGAGGTAAACCTAGTAGAACTTCAGCATCTTCCCTGTCAGAGTCATTGACATCAAGCACCTTAGCAGGGACTTTTTTACCCTTCCTTCTTCGCCTCTCTTCTACCTCTTCGACTGAAACAACCCCCCAGTAAAGTCCTTAGGGTCTTTACGATAGCATCGGGGCTAAGGAGGATGGACAAGATCACCGCCTCAGATGAAGAATTCACACCTTCAGTGGAATGGCCTAGACCTACGGTCTGGTCTTCAGGGGGAATAGGGAGAGAGTCCTCCTTCATTTTCTCATCTTTGGTTTCCCCGAAGACTACCTAGCTAGTCCTTTCTTTCTTTTGGGAGCCTTATTCTTCTGCTCCACTTTCTCGGCCTGGCCAAGGAAAAGGTTCTTGTAGAAGGTTGCTGATTTGTCGCTCATCTCTACAAAAAGGAAAATATTAGTGTAAGTAACAAAAAATGTAAAAAGAAAAGTTGGGGAAAAGCTTACTCTCTACGAGGGCCAAATAGGAAAGTTTGCCTCGAAGAAGCATGACTAGCCATGGCTGCTTCCCGTCCACTACTGGTTCTAGCATGTTTTTGTCAGTAACATGCTCCTAAATGACCCCGAGCTCCTGAAGTACATCATCGGTCATGAAGTTCCATTTGATTGGGAAAGGGTACAGTGGACACGAAGGAGCATGGTCTGACCAATCTGCTACCGCCTAAATACTTTTATTGAATTCCTCAAATTGATACTCTAATTCGAGGGTAAGTAACTTCGATGGATCCATCACATCGATATCAAGGGTCCTAGAAGCCCACTTCATATGCATGTCCTTCCATTTCTGGTCCACATCCATGAAGAAGTACTTCTTATACCATCCTTACCAACTATCCTTGGTGCCAAAGGTAAAAGTGCATTTCTTACTCCCAAATCCCTGAATGAGCAAGAAGTAAAACCTGCCCTTTGGGACAAGATAAAGCTAGTAGTATTGCATGAAAAAGATGAAGTGGGGGTCTATCTTTAAGGCCCCACACATGCAAAGAAAGGCATTGAAATAAGAATAGAAGTTTAGGGGTAGATGTTTAACAGCTATGCCATGAAACTGACAAAAGTCGCTCACCATCTTCGACGGTGGATATCCAAGACCCATATTCAATTGTGGTCTAAAGATAGTAACCTCGTTATGCCGGGGAAGGTAGTTCAATTCGCCAGGGCCAGGGAGCCTAGTTACAGTGTAAGAAGGAAAGAAGAATTTTGCTGGCCATTTTATCAGCTTTTCCTAAGTGGCACAGCTTAAATGAGATTTTAGTAAAGCCCATTTCTTAGGAATGGATCGGACTTTGGCTTGTGAAGAAGACATGTTTGGTAAAATAGGACCTTAACCTTGGAAATACTATGGTAAGTAGAATCAAAGAGAAAAAGTGACTTCGGAAGATATTGACCTACTGAACAAAGGGAAACCGTTGTAAATGGTGGCCAGAAATTTCTCTGCCACTAAGACACCACCGCAAGAAAAAGAAAAATGAGAGAGCAAGAGAGAGCTAAAGGCAAATGGGTAAGGAGGGTTTGGGAAGGAATGGCTTTATATAGCCCAAACAAGGCAAGCAAAGTGATGCCATAATGGCCCTCTACAGGCGAAGAGATGTAACTGATGTAATGGACGTGAAGGATAGCAAATGACCTGATGACACATGTCACATAATGCTAGAAAAAAAGGCACACTTCTAGTCGAGTAAGCCTATGATGTGTTAACCAAGGTGACACGACTGATCAATCAAAGGACAAGATGATCCATTTGTAGAAGGAATAAAAAATCTATTGAAAAAGTAACTCCTTACGTGCTGAATATGTAGCCTCGCAAAAAATAAGAATTTGGCTTGAAGTAACACCCTCACCAAGGATTCAAATTCAAAAAATTGAACACAAACAAAGGGTCCAAGAGAATGTCAAGAGTACAACATTGGCAAAAGAAAGGATCTCAGACCAAAAAGCTAGTTACCTTAAAGGGACAACCTCAGCAAAAGGAAGTTCTTTTTCCAAGGACAACTTCAGCTTCCCAAGGGCAAGATTTTTGTAACATGTTCTCGGATGATTAGTATAGAAGACACAACTTTGGTCTTCAAAAGGGGGGCAAGTGATAGCCGAAGGGCTATCACCCACATGACCTTATTGGCAAAACTGACACCACCTTCAAAAAGGTATACAACCAACCTTAGGAGAATTCTCTACACTACCCTCTGAAATATATATGATCGACTCCTGGAAAAAGACTCATTGCAATCCTTTGGAGTTTACATTACCAACCTCGGGAACATAGGTCTATCATTCTCAGAAGAAGAAATGTCTCCCAAAAATGGTCTACCCATCCGAAAGGCTTTCTCCAGTTTCCCCAAGGGAAGTCCTTGTCCGAAGCGATCCCAAATCCCCGAAGGGGTCTTAGGAAGAAACGACAAATACAATTGGGGGATCTTTCACAGAAACCTCGCACACACTCCTAGCCTTTGGCCATAACTGCCTATGTCCAGCTGTAAATGTAAGGACCCCCCCCAGTACTGGGCCTAGGCAAAGAATGCAAGAAATACAAAGGGAAAACCTGAGGGACTTGAATGAAAATGTGAATAGTGATGAAAGTGCAAAATCGAGAAGTCTCGGGACTTAATTGCATAAGGAAAAAAAATGTATGTGTGCTAATCCGAGAACTTTCGGGTTCTAAATGCACATGAAAAGATGACCATGAGGCTTATGGCGAGAAACAAAGTTAAGAGGCCTTTATGAATTTCTAACCGAGCAATTTAAGTGAGACTATGAGATCTTCACGATTTAATAGCACCATGCAAAGTTTGTGAGGCTGAGAGTGAGCATTAGATCATTTTTTGGTGCCATTTGGCATGTACCTGGCTATTGCATGCTTCCACTCAAGACTTAGCAATCATTGCCATTCTTAGTCTTGGTTTAACTGAGTTTAGCGTGTTCTTGAGAAACTTGGGAGTGTTGCTGTTGATTTCATGCTATTTTGCTAAGGAATTGAAGCTTGGATTACTAGTCAAGCTTGATTTCAAGGGATTTGGTGCTAGGCGAGCTTGTGCTTCCGTGTTCAAGCTTGGAATTGAAGTAGCAAGGTTCGGCCGAATGTTGCTCAAGCTCAATTTTGAGGTAGGATTCATGACTACTTGAATTTCTTGGTAAATCTCCATGAGCAACTAGTTTGATAATCTAAGTGATAGTTAAGATACGCTATTGATCTTAGTTGCTTGATGGGCATGGTAATGAACTTTCGGGTTCATTATTTATTGGCTAGCTAGTCAAGTAATGGCATGTGTAGAAATCTTAGTGAGTGAGGCCAACTTACTAAGGATTTCGGAGCTCTAGTGGAAGGAGGATTGAAAGAATGAAGTTTAGTGTGCAAGAAGGCATATGGGCATATGCTAGTAAATACGGCTGAGAGCTACATTGTGGTGTGTGTGTGTGTTTTGTGTGCTTAGTTGATTGTTTGCGTGTGCTAACCCCTTGTAGTTAGTATTATGCTTATATATATTACCTCGGGTTAGTATGGGATGTATATATTGTTCCTTGTGTTTTTGTGACTTCATGTCTTTGTTTGCAGGATACAAGTAGCTAATGGAGGTTAACTCATGGACTTAACTAAATAGGCTCTTTATGGGTCAGTTTGTACATGAATCCTACTGAGTAATTTTACTCATTACCCATACATTTGTGTTTCAGGAAAATATATTGAGCTTGAGTGATCAGTGCTTGGGTTGATTGTGTGTGATAACTACACCTTCGTATTCAAGGTATGTGCCAATGTGTTCATGGCTCAGTTATGATTCTTTACATGTGCAAGTCTTATACATAGGGTCTCGGCCAAAACTAATGTTCCAAGTATTGCAGGCTTGGTTAGTGTGGGTTACTCTTAGGTGGGCTGAAATGGATGTGAGGACAATAGCTTTGGTGGTGGTTTTCACATTCATGACAATGAACATGGCAATTGGACTAGTGCTGCAGTGTGTGCTTCTCTATGGCACACTTAGGGTACTCTTTGGGGAGTAAAGTTTCTTGGTTTGGAATGCATAATTTGGTGAGTTTGAACAATGTGGGTGAATCTTGGCACGTGGCCAAGTTAGGTGTACTCTTTAGGCTACTTTTGTGTACATGTATGTAGTCTCGGGTTCACTTAGGTTTTGTTGTTTCATGTGTACTTTTGGACACCAAATTATGCTCAGAAGATGTCAATTTGGATGTGTATGTGTTTTGGCTTTTAAGCCAAGTAATGATATGTTCTTATGATGGATAATATGCTTGTGCTTCAAACCCTTGTGAAATATTCTTTGCCGAAAGCTTACATGAATTTAAAAATTGGTTTTTCAAACTTTATTGAACTGTGGGCTTCTTGGTTGCCATGCATTAAAGTAATACACTTGATGAACACCCACATCCTAGACACTTATGGGATTAAGTGTATGCCTTGCTTGTATTGCAAGTTATCTTTTACAGCCTTGCTTGTGATGCAACTTAGTGGTTGGGCCTTGCCTTCTGTCGCAAGAAACTAAATAGAACTTCTTATAAGCCTCCTGGGCCACCTCCCAGGCTCTTAACTTGAGACAATAAGACTTAAAGTCCATTATTGAGAGTTGGCCGAATGAATTGTGGTCATTAACACTTACAATTTAATTTGTTTGATAGCTTTATGGATAGTTGTTGGTGAGTGGCAATGAATGTGCATGGGCTAGGGCCTATGTGGGGTGTGACAGTAGACACCTCTCTCCGAAGGCATAGACCAAATCGGGCCAAACACATGTCCCGATCTACTAAGGTTAGGCATAACAGCCTCCTCCTCTCGACCCCCTATAAATACTCAAGGGAGACTTCCAGGTAAATAGGAAGAAGTATCCTCTTTTTCTATTCTCTACTTTTAACTTCTAACGACTTCTCCCTTCACATACTAACTTGGGTGTTACAGATCCTTCCCTTGGAAACACACTTTGGGGAGCTCTTAACCCTTGTTCTTCACGTGTTGCAACTACTACTTAGGTGAAGGTCTACCAAAGGTTCAACATGTTCTACATCAAAGATGTGCTAGAGCAACACTATGCAAGTCTAAGTACTTGAGGTACTATGTGGAGGCTTAGTACACCTAGCGAGTTCCTTGGAACTCAAGCGAGGTGCATCCACCATGTTCACCTGAACAACAATCAAGGAAGGGTTAAAGTTACTGCATCGATAAGCTAAGGCTTACTAGGAGCGAGTTAGGGGCCAGAACTCGCTAGGCATGGAGTGATGCCCGTGATAAGACTAGGAAGAGGAGGGGTTTATGGGACTCGAATATATGCCCATATGTTAGCCCTCAGACTGCAAGTGCATGCAATAAGATCCTTTGTTGTGAATCATTGATTTTCACTCCTTTAGTCTTTATTGTGCAGATATGTTCTATAAGGCCAGCAACCATTAAGGGTTGTTGAGCTAGGCTCATGAGTAGGTAGATGGTTTATTTGAATCTTTATGATTCTAGTTTGTGGTTTGCTTGTTGGTTGGATTATAGTACTAACTACAGTTGTCTTCTGGCCGACAGAGGTAGTGAAGCACAAGGGAGGTCTTTTGAGACTTACCACTAAGGTTTGCTCTAAGGTGGAAGCTTAGTTATGGATCTCAGTAGAGTTGTTCAATGTATTCTTTTCATATACTAGTTTGCCTCCAATGTTCATGTATGAGTAATGTACTTTAGAGTCACTCTTTGGTGTGAGCATAGTTTGTTTTCGCTTGGATGTTCACATACAGTTGATTATGTGTAGTTAACCACTTAAATGCTTTGTATACTTTGACGATTTTGATATTCAGTTTTAATGAAGTGCCATGGTAATGTTTTATGGCTTTGTTACCTATTTAATCATTCATGTTAAAGCATTTACCCATGCGTGATTGCATAGTAAGTTAATTAACTAGAAGCATGAAGATTTTAACAAGTGTGCACATAATTAGTTAGCCAATTGCGACTAGTGTGCATGTAATCAATTACTGAATTATGACTAGTGTGGGATAAGTTCCCATAGGCTTCCTAGGCAGGCCCATGAGGGGCTGTGTCAAAAACAATATAGTATGGCATCCCTAATAAAAATATAAAACTAATTAAATTGAAATTATCAAACTTAGATCTTATTTAAAAATAAAAGTAACTTATAATTTGAGGGTGACAAGTCAATTAGAGAAATAAATGGGGGTTATATTCAGTTTAATAAATAGTCTCCATATTTGAAGAGAACACCAAAAAATGATGTCAGTTTCTACATGTGGTGCTGATTGATATCAAATCTCTGATGGGCTTTGTGGGCTAAAAGCCTTAAAAATCTACCAAAGATAAAGCTAAAAGCCCCAAAGCTGTATATTCAGAAAAAAGCTTTGGCACTCAAATCAATATGTTGACCAAGTGATCTATTTGTGGGATTCACAAGGAAGTAATGATATTGTACCTCTTTCCCTGTAGCCTTCTCATAGCCTAGGAAAGTTATTTCATTGCAAATATCATGTTACTATTATGCTCAAAAGTCAATCATAAGATGATTATATTTTACACTTTGAGTCATAACATTTTATTAACATATTATTCCTATAATTGTATTTGTTGTTTGTTTCTACGTAACAAAATCAAACATAATTATAACCCTAGAATAATAGTATTCCTAAATATCTCTGGTTTAGTATTATTATGGAATGGGTTGCAATAATATATAAAGACGACCATATATAGAGATTAATATAAGATATGTAGTTTATATATGGGTGCAAGTTAAATAACTTGAGTACTAGACCAACTCACCATGAGAATGCTACATGGATCATTATATAAGTGTCATAAGCAGTTCTCAGAGTGATCATGGTATATGTAGTTCTTTAACCTAAGGTCATCAAGGTTTACTACATGTGAGTCACATAGTTTGGTACAACTCCTTGTTGCTCGTAATTGAGTGAGCATAAAGGTTGTTATTGAGTATGTTACATATCATGTGGAGGGATTTGTATGATCAAAATGAGATTTTTCACTTTTATATAATAGGAATGATATCTCTAGGCTCTTTGATTGAGTGAGATTGAGAAAATGCATGGTCATGCTCAGATGAGTTGACGTAGGATATCAACATCATCAGTTTTAATTAGGCTTCTAAGGAATTAAGGAACAGCAAATTGGGCTATACATGGATGACACATTTGATGTCTCATGCTCAGTCTTGATATCTTGGATAAAGGAACGATGACATATACGAATAATGATCATAGAGGATTAGTTGAATCATTGATTATCTTGTCACTTAGGTAGTAATGATGTATTGCTCGACACCACTTATCATTTAAAATCATAAACATGATTTATGATCATTGCCGACATGATAAGAGCCTCTATGGTTGCACACTTAGAGCCAATTAGATTATTTGAGTGCATGGGCCAAATTGCTTAGTTATGGTTTCATGTAGTTTCAGATTAATTATTGGCCAAAAAGTTGTGCACATTGTTGAACTAAAAATTAGGCCTAATTGGATTAGGGTTATGAAACCATATTGGCTTTGGAGTTACACATCACTATATATTGGATATATAGTATTGCTTCACATTAAGCCTCCCTTGATGAAACCAGAAAGAGTTCTAAAACTCCATCTGCACTCCCCCTTTGTTCTTCATTAGAGGACGCAAGCTAACACTGTGACCACAAGAGGAATGTTGCTGTTAGAACCTAGAGGAGGTGTGGTGATCCAATTGTTTTGTGTGAACACCATAGACAGCTTGAACACATAAACTATTCAAGTTTTGTCATTCGACTCAGCAGTTGGGTGAAAGATCTTAATTTGATAGGTATAAAAATTTTGAATACCTAATTTACACATGTTCACATCGATCCTAGAGTGGTTTTGGTTAATTTTTAATACATTGATTTAGCTCTCAAAATCCTATAGTGGTGTTAGAGCTACTTATGAGACTTTAAATCGGGATTGTGTGTCAAATTGCATGATTTGTCCTACATTCTATTGTTTTCATTCATGGTTAATTAGATTGATTTAAGATGCATGAACTAAAACTTGCAATATATGAGATATATGAAGATATGACAGAAACGGTTTAATAAGATTAACTTTAGATTGATGAATATGAGATATCTACCTAAATCAATATTGTAGCAATGGTTGTTGTAATCATCATAGATATCGGATATGTGTTGCTTAGACACCTCGGGTAGAATATCTTTGGTTGCTTTGGTAGCCCGATTATCTCAGGTGGTTTGTTGCTCGAACAGAGGTGAGCTTGGGCAGCATTGTTTGAATATGATTTTTGGCCATGGGGAGCTCTGTCGATTAGGTCTCTGAAGTGCCACATTAATAAACTGGTTAACAAACCCGCATTAATTAGGATGAATTATATTGGTGAATGAAATTTGACTTGATATGTTGTTTGTTGATTAAAGCATGGTGCATGGTTATAGCCCTGATTGGTTGTACTTGTAAATAGACTTGTGTGCGTTTCTATTCTTCTCACTGCACATTATCTTTTCACCTTACTCCCCTTTGATTTAACTTGAGTTTTTTATCATTAATGTAACTATATATTTTAGGTGTGTCTAAGGAGGTGACTACAAGGAGACAACTGAGCAAGGAAGAGAATGAGCTTGTAAAGACTTTCTTTTTTTAGGCTTTTGTGATATTCCTATTAGCTTGTGAATATCACATAGTTTGGCTATAATAATGTCACCTTTAATTAGTTGTATGCATGAGATGTAAGTTTTATATTTGCATAGGATGCATGTATAAGATAACCGAATATAATAACTAGTGAGATAAAAAAGAAACCCCTCAAGAAAAAAATTAAGTTATTAAATATGATGCCTATTATATGTTGGCACTCATCAAGACTTTGGTCAATATTGGGTGAGTTTGCCAAAACAAAGTACCAACATTAATCTTGATGAAAGACTATAGGATAAGAGTGAATCTAAATTACTAACTTTGGGTCTGACTTAACTAAGACTTCCCAATAGGGTTGGGGACTTATAGGATTATGTGCTCACATCTAGTCATATTTTCTATATGTTTTTTTCATGTGTTTCCCTATTTTTTATATGTTTTTGCTAGAATATAGTATTTAATTGGTTCATATTTCATTTTAGGTTACATTTCAGCTTTATTTGAGTTAGGAATGATTTCTAGAAAGGTTTGGAGCTAAATTGTATGTTTTATGAAGTTTTGGAGTAGACACGCCTTACTACATGCCCATGTAGTGTCTTACACACCCTACAATACGTCTGTGTCTGAGTTATATGCCCATGCTCCAAACCATATTTAATTTGGTGAGATTTTAAGTTCCAGGAGAGTTAAAAATTTCAAAAGTTCCAAAAGATTATTTCAAAAAGCTAAAAATTTCAAAAGTTAAACACATGCATCTACACACCCATGTCTTAAAACATGTTCATTCTACATAGTCTTACACACCTTTAAGTTAGGAAGGATGTTTATTTTCTGAACTTACATGTTTTGAAATAGAAAGCCCAAACATGATTTTCCACATGATCATTTTGCAATGCGCATTGACTAGCACAGTTTTATACACACCTATGTTTGTCCCTGTGTTGCTTTCCTGTTTTCAAAAAATTTTGGGGTCTTTAGACTTCGAACATGGTCTGCAACATGCTTGTGTTTATAGATGTGTTCCCTCTACATACTAAAAAACACACTCATGTTTGACCCCATGTTTTTCTTCTGATTAAAACCATTTCACCTTCTAGTAGCTAAACACGGTTCTTCACACACCCGTAAAGTAGCCTGTGTACACTCACTAGGGTTGATAACATGACCATGTATAGATCTAATGTTTCATATTTAGATTACTCTTAATTTAAGTTCAGAAACATAGCATGGTTATCAACACACCCCTGTTAGGAATTGTGTTCCTTAACATTTTAAGTAACAAACATAAAAACACCCGTGGTCATGCCCATGTTCAAACCCAATAACTTGAAAAATGATTGTTTACCATCTTTTATGATCTTAGATTCAAGTTTCTATTTTCTTGCTACCCAAGGGATTTGGCACGAGTAGTTTCCAATGATTTTGAGCACTCCAAGGTATAGTTAACCTCACTTTGTTTTTTTATTCAAGTTTATCTTGCTTGTTTATGCTTTTTTTGTGTTTCCTTATTCAAGAAATTGATGAAAGTACATCTAGACTATAGCTATTTTTTTGGAATTCTTCTTTTTGTTTCTATGGCTATGATCTAGTTTGTCTGAATAAAATCAAGCTAGAGTTATACCTACCTTATAATGGTTGATTGTTGGTTACTAGTAGTGATCTTGAGGCATCACCTTGGTTATACTATATGTGTTTCAAACCTTACTTGTAGCCCAAGTAATTAAGTTTACCTAGTGCTCAATACTTGTTCTCAATTGGGTATGCAAACTTCTTTAATGATTTTGCTGAGTTTTAGGGTTATGGCCCGACATTTAGATGGGATGGATGACTTACCTCAGGAGCTCTCCACCCAATTTGCCTCCATTGAGCATAATCTTTGCATAAGGCCTTTATGGATTAAGTGATCATTTTTTAGCCTCATTTTGAATACTTCATAGCTGCTGGGATTCAAGATATCGTAGTTTAATGTGGCAGGACACATTTGCACGAGCTACTAATGTTTGCTTCCATGACTCTAGGTGAGAGTTTTACACCAATGTCACTTTTCGGGGGTCATTGTTTTGAGATTTCATTGTGGGGGTTTGTTCGGAATGTGGAGCTCTATGCTTATGTGAGTGACATAGAGCATCAAATTGGCATTACCCCAATTCCAAGTCACTTGCCAAAGCTTGATCAACCGGAGTTGGCACATGTACTATGTGGTCGACCGGTGGCCTAGATTTCTATGCCAAGGTATAGTCCTTTTCTTCTGCCATCACACTTGTTGTCTATTGTTTGTCCATGGTTCATTTTACTGACAAGTGACTCTACTATCAGCCACTTACTGATTCAGCCATAGAAGAGCTAGCGGTTCTTTTACACACCATTCTCACCGGTCAATTAGTAAGCACTTATCGCATGATCCTGTGGACCATCCTGGGAGCCGTCCACAATCCAACTTTACCCATGGTCTTCCCTTAGTTGATTACTGAGCTCTTGGTAGCACATCATGTATTTTGCCCTATTGGAGAATTCTAAGTGGTCATTCCACCATGCTAGTGAGAGGATGGAGCTGAGGATAGTGCTGCTGAGAGTAATGTTGATGAGGATGCCGTTGCTGATGCCGCTGTCAATGTTGATCTTGCTTAGACCTGTTACTTTCATCATGACATTATTTGTTTCCTTTGCTATTATGGACTTCCTTCTGTCTTATTTTCATTAGATATGTTCGACTTTGTTCCTAGAGCATTTGTTGCTCCTTTTCAATTTTGTATTTTTTTGCTCTGGTTGTTATATTTTCCTTTCCTATATTTTGTGATTGATCATCTTTTCTATTCTCTTTGGAACCCTTCAAATTTTTTATTGAAAGCTTGAATCATCCACTTTTTGGAACATCAACTTGTAAGCCAAGCAATTAATTTCTCTTTTCAAAGGTAATATTACCTTTTTTGACTTTTTTTTCACTTTATTTTCCATGCTAGTACATTAAGGGCAATGTATAATTTGAGTGTGGGGAAGTGGGTTGCATCTTTAGCCATTATTTATTTTGTTTTTACTTATTTATATCTTTTTAACAATATTTTTTACAATATTGAATTTTTTTTATTTTTTTGATTTTATTTTGTTTTGATTCATTTTATTGAGCTTGTTCTTATTAAATAGTGATCGTTAATTTAATGTCTTGAATTCTTAATTTGAAGACCAAGTAGGTGATTCCTAATCTTTCACTTTGGAACATAATTTGTTTTTCAAATATTTTTGCGGTTCATTAGCAAGCTAGTGGAAGATAGTCTCGAGAAGCTATTTTTGCATCAAGTTTCTGTATTCAGTACAATGTTCAAAACATGCTAAGTTCTGAGTTTTTATGACGGTTTGTGGCAAGTTTGGTTGATGGATCTATGGTTGATTATTGACAAAGTAAAGTGAAGTTAGGCATGAATTATGCTACTTTGTGGTTTTTAGTTTTGAAGTAGGTTGGGTCTTCTTCTAAGGCAACAATCGATCATAGCTTGAAAAAATGCTAAGAGCATAAGTATGTTCAGAGATCATATTTGATTGTATTGAGAGTTAGTTTGGGTATAAACAAACCTCTTGTAGTGTACACTTGCTACACAATTTTTAGTGCATGATAAGAATTGGCTGAAACGAAAACAAAGGAAAAAGAAATTGAAAAAGTCAATTAATCACCCAGCCCATTATTTTTGGTTGGAAAAGTTGTGCAAAGTGAGCTTCAGCTTAGTGTGGTTTGTGCTTTTAGTGTCCACGAAAATTTGGTGTCATCCTTTCAGTTTCTAGAAATATGGGTTCCTATCTTGAGAATGAATTATTCCCATTAAATTATTTTTGTTTTGAAAATTGTTAGATAAGTGGAGTTGTGTGCTTGGTAGTCTTGTTAATTTCTTAAGATAATTAGAGTCTTAATCCTCTCTATATCTCTTAACTCAAGGAAATGATTCTACATTTTAATAGATTTTGAAGCTTTAAGAAATTTTCAAATATTTTTCTCCTAATTTTTGCTCAAGGGCAAGCAAAAGTTCAAGTGTTGGGGAATATGATGTGCTCATATTTTTTTATGTTTTCTATATATTTTTCCCTTGTGCTTGTCTCTCTTTTGATATGCTTTTGCTAGGATATGGTACTTAACTGGTTCATATTTCATTTTTAGGTTATATTTTGGCTTCATTTAAGGTAGAAAGGATTTCTACTAAGTTCTGGAGCTGAATTGCAAGTTTTGGTGAAGCTTTGGAGTAGAAATGCCTTGTTATACACCCATGTAGTGCCTTACATGCCCTGCAACATGCCTGTGTTTGGGTTGCATGTGCATGTTCCAAACTGTGTCTAATTTGGCAAGATTTTAAGTTTTAGAAGAGTTACACAGCCTTAAACATGAATGTGTACCAGATTGTGTTTACTTATTTTTAGGGTTTCCTGGGTTATTTTAGAAGGGAGGAGAAAAAAAAAAGAGGAAGCAAAAAATACATAGAAAAAAAAGGTTTCTTATGGAGAAAGGCTGCTAGAGGTAGTTGATAGCCGAAGGACCATCTCCTCTCCCAGTGCGTACTTCCTGCCGAAAGTATGATCAGGAAGCCTGGCGACACCCGAAAGAGACACTATCACTGACCTCGGAAGGTACGAAGCCAAGCACCCCGAACTTGGAACTTCGGCAAGAACGCCAGGAATCGTAAAACTGGTGCCGGCTCCCTCGGGGGATCGAACGGATCGCCTTCGGATACAGAGAATTAGCTATCACAAACAGAAGGGAATCTCCCCGAAGGTGGAACCTCCGAACAAGGGAACCCCCCCAAAAGCACGAGCATAACTCCCGAAGAAGGGCGACCGTGTCAAAGAACGACCTCGCCCAGAGGACCTCGGGAGTACGACATGAGCATTTAAGGAGCCTCTGACATGCTGCCCACAGACGCTACATGTCACCTCAAATGACGATTTGACACGCTGACGCCGTCCAGGTCTTGTCACGACCTGTCTCGGTTCAAGACTTAAGGAGCCTGCCACCGGCTACTTGTCCCCTACGCCCAGAAACTCAGAGAACATCCGACCGAACACGTGTCGTCATCTGAACGGGCTGGGCACTCCTATAAATACCATGGAACAGACCCTGGCAAACGGCTCGACTCCTCCACCTTGAGAAAATACAGGCAAGCCCACTAAAAACTCTAGTGCTTCCCCCTCACCTTCTCAAAAAACTGACTTGGGCGTCGGAGGCTCCTCCCCGGAAAAGCACCCTGGGGACCTCCTAAGCCTCTTCTCTGAGCTTTTCAGGCACATTCCCTTGGGAAATTTCAACTCCAGACGCTCTCCTCCACAGGAAGTCCTCCCGAAAGTCACCATGCCTTCCAGCGAAGATGTCTCAGGGCATCATTTAGTGCCGTCTGTGGGAACCCATCCTCGGGTCGCTGTCATTGAGACTCGGTGTTCTAAGGACAAGGGACTCCCGAGGTCCCCGTCCGCGCCTGAAGTCCAACCGGCCACTAAGCAAGCCCTCCCAGGGACTTCCACGCCTGAGGAAGAGCATCCTCTTGTCATAACCATGAGCTTTCTGCGCGACTTTCAACGTTCTGTTGTGGCTGAAATGACACAACAGATAGACCGAAGGTGGCCGAAACAAACTCAAGCCCAAAGGCCTCCTTCGCCAGCACACCCTCGGGAAAAAAGTCCTAAACCAACCCATCATAGTTCGGGATTCGGAGACCCACGAGAGGAGTCTTCAACGGAAAACATGCCCCTCGGGGCACGGCTCACGGGACAAGCAGGGTCAAAATGACCCAAAATCACACACAGGAGGAGCCAGTCACCTGAGGCAAGTTCCCCATCCCCTCAGCGCCGGACTCACCCTCCGAAGAGGCACTGACAATCTCCCCTGCCGGAAGAGGAACCTAGCGCCACGATCCTTATGGAAAAGATATTGGTGAGGTTGGACAGAGTAGAGAAACAGGTGGCCCGCAAACCCGTCTGGGCTAGGCTGTCTGGAACCTTTTGTGGGGATGAGTCCCCATTCACCCCAAATGTAGTTGAGGCAGCCATGCCAGGTGACTTCAGAGTACCTCGGCTGGAAACTTATGATGGCCGTACTGATCCACAGGCCCATCTGACCAAGTACAGACGCAGCATGATGATGCACGGTGCCGACGACGCTACCTTGTGCAAATGTTTCGAGGTCACTCTCACTGGGCCAGCAACAGCCTGGTATAATTCATTGGCCCCAGGAACCATCACGGAGTTCCAGGAGTTATCCACAGCCTTCACGCAGCAGTTTATCGGAAGTCGGCCAACGGCGAAGATGCCGGTTCAGATGTTCGACATAGCGCAAAGAATTGGAGAGACCATCCGCGACTATGTCGAGAGATTTAACAGAGAGGCCTTGAGTGTCCCAGACTTTCGGCCCGAAGTACGCATCCTCGCGATGACACGGGGCCTTCGGAGGGACTCACAGCTGTTTTACGAATTCTCCAAGGACCCCCCGGACACGCTGGGCGAATTTTACCGAAGGGCCGAACAGCACATGACAGCCGAAGAACTGAGAATGGGCGGACCGAAGTCCGATCACACCCGGGCCGAAGGGTCCAACCAGCAAACCCGGTATCCCACCGAACAGGCAGGCCGACCTCGGAGAACGAGAGGAAGGAAACTCCCCATTTTCACACCCCTGAACACCACAAGGACCAACATCCTCATGACAATGGAAAGGCAGGGAACTCAGGTTCAGCGGCCACGGGCCATGACCGCCGACAACAGAAAGAATATGAAGAAGTTCTGCCAGTTTCATCGCGACCACGGCCACGACACCGAAGACTGCTTCCAATTGAAAAAGTATATAGAGTCGCTGATAAAACAGGGCCAACTTCGGCGTTATCTGCGCATGCCTTCCCCGAAAGGGAGAAAAGAGGAGGAAGGGAAGGCAGAAGATGAGGACTACGACTCCGACAGGCGGAGAAACCGAAGTCCGAAAAGGCGCCCCCCACCTCCAGCGGGAATCATACAAACAATTACGACGGGACTACCATCCTCGGAAAGAAAGAGGAAGGCCAGAGAAATAGCAGTCATGGAGTATCAAAGTCCAACAAAAAAGCTGGCCCGAAAGGATGGTTCCACCGTCATTTTTCCCCATGACGACCCATTATTGATCATGGCGAGAATAGGAAATATTGATCATGGCGAGAATAGGAAACTGGGACGTCAAGAGAGTGCTGCTTGACGACGGATCAAATGACGATGTCCTGTTTTCACACTTGCTGCCGAGGTTGGGTGTATCTAGCAGCAACCTCAAGCCCGTCACCTCGCCTACCTTCGGGGTAGGTCCGTCCGAACTGCCTGTCCTCGAATGGATCGATCTCCCTTTGATGCTGAAAGGGACTTCGGTGATTGGGACAGCAGAGTTGTACGCCTCCACAATGGCAAGGTTCATCGTTATGGATGTCCCTTCATCGTACAACGCCATCCTTGGAAGACAGACACAGGGAAACCTGCACATTCGCCCTGATGTCAAGTACTTAACCGTCACTTTCGCCGCCAAGGATGGAGATGCGGAAATCTTCATAGATCAAGGCGAAGTAAGGAAGGTGTTCGTCAAAACACGAAAGGCTCCAACAAACAACTTCGCGCAAGCTGTGGAAGCAAAAGTGCCAAAAAAGGGCGAGGCAGAGAATCCCGCGAAGGCGGAAATGGAAGAAGTAGAACTTGTCCCAGGCCAAAATACCCGAATAGGGAAAAACTTGGCCGAAGGTGACAAGGAAAAACTTGTATCTTTTCTACTGACAAATAAAGATCTGTTTGCCTACTCGCCGAAAGACATGCCAGGGGTAAACCCTGACATAATTCAACATAGCCTCAAAGTAAGTCCGGAAGCAAAGCCTGTCCGGCAAAAGAAGCGAGGCATCTCAGTTCATAAAAGTAACTTTGTCAAAACCGAAGTCCAACGACTGTTAGAAGCCGATGTCATCAGGGAGGTCAAGTACCCTGAATGGTTAAGCAATGTGGTAGTTGCCACAAAAGAAGGAAGCGGCAAACTCCGGATGTGCATCGACTTCAGAAACTTGAACGATGCTTGCCCGAAAGATTCATACCCTCTCCCACCGATAGACCAATTGGTAGACTCAACTGCCGAATACGGGCTCCTAACTTTTTTAGACGCCTTCAGTGGGTATCATCAAATAAGGATGGACCCTGAAGATGAAGAAAAAACCGCCTTCATCACCGAGGGAGGAACATACTGCTACATCAGGATGCCCTTCGGGCTCAAAAACGCAGGAGCCACCTACCAGAGGTTGATGAGCAAGGTCTTCAGCGACCAAATAGGGAGAAACATGGAAGTATATGTGGACGACATGATAGTCAAAAGCAAACTGCCTGGCGACCACGTCGCAGATCTAAAGGAAACTTTCCACCAGCTCAGAACCTTCGGGATCCGCCTTAATCCCGAAAAGTGCATCTTCGGAGTGACCTCGGGAAAGTTCCTTGGGTACATGGTATCAGAAAGAGGCATTGATGCCAACCCAGAAAAAATTAAGGCTCTACTCGAGTTCCGAACTCCTGCCACAATAAAAGATGTGCAGAGGCTCACCGGAAGGATAACCTCCCTCAGCAGGTTTATTTCCAGATATGGAGACCGGTGTCGACCATTCTTCAAAGTCCTCACTAAGGCAGCAAAAAAGGAGGACAACCTCGGGAGTAATGACCATCCTTGGGGTGAAGACTGCCAAAAGGCCTGGGAGGAACTCAAAATCTACTTAGCCGGTCTGCCCACTTTGCGGCAACCTCGCGAGGGAGAGCCCCTCGTGTTATACCTCACCGTCACAGAAAAGGCCGTAAGCTCGGTCCTTGTGAAAGAAGAGGGGGCGAAGCAATGGCCAGTCTACTACGTAAGCAAGTCCCTGCATGGCGCCGAAGTCAGGTACCCTCTGTTGCAAAAAGCTATATATGCCTTGGTGCTAGCAGGAAGAAGGCTGCGACCATATTTTCAGGCTCACCCTATCATCGTCCGAAGCAGTCTACCTCTGCGCGATGTCATGAGAAAAGTTGATCATTCGGGAAGGCTTTCCAAATGGTGCATAGAGCTTGGCGAACACGACATCACTTATGAACCTCGAAAGGCCATAAAAGCTCAAGCTCTGGCAGACTTCATTGCCGAAGTACCCACCATCGAAGATAGCCATCCAGATCCAAGCGAAGGTGAGCCAGAGTGGACTTTGTACGTCGACGGAGCCTCGGGGTCCGAACACCAGGGAGCTGGGGTAATTATCAGAGGTCCCGAAGGCCTTGAAGTAATGAAGGCTATTAAGTTCAGCTTTAACGTCACCAACAATGTGGCTGAATATGAAGCCCTCATAGCAGGACTACGCCTAGCCAGAAGAATTGGCGTGCGAAATCTAAAAGCCCACAGCGATTCCCAGCTAGTAGTTCGGCAAACGGCAGGAGACTATGGGGCGAAGGACCCAATCTTGGCAAAATATCACGAACTGGTGACAAAGCTCATTCGAGAGTTCGACACCATACGGATCGAAAACGTACCTCGACGGGATAACGCCGAAGCAGACTGCTTGTCGAAGTCAAAAACATACACCGAGGTACTAAGCCGATCGAGCATTGAAGTACTGAGCATAGTAACTTCGGAAAAGGGCTGGAAAGACCCAATAAAAAGGTATCTTGCGAACAACGCGCTCCCCGAAGACCCCATCAAGGCTGCAAAAGTGCGAAGACGCTCTGGCCGATTCTTCCTAATAGGCGAAGAACTGTATCGGCAGGGATATGCAAATCCTTTATAGAGGTGTGTTGGCGAAGAGGATACTAAAATGATCCTCGAAGAAGTCCACGAAGGCGCTTATGGTTCACACATTGGAACCGACGCCCTGGCGGCAGTAATACTGCGCCAAGGATACTTTTGGCCTACCCTGAGAAAGGACGCTAGGCAGTTCGTCCGAAAATGTGGTAACTGCCAAAAACACGCAAATATCCAGAGGACACCCTCGGAAATGGTGACTTCGGCTGACTACCCCTGGCCCTTCGCAGTCTGGGGCATAGACCTCATAGGACCACTCCCAACAGCGCCTGGAGGCGTGAAATTCTGTGTAGTAGCAGTAGACTATTTCTCCAAATGGGTCGAAGCGGAACCATTGGCTACTATCTCGGCAAAAGAAGTGCAGAAGTTCGTATGGAAGAACATCGTATGCAGATTTGGCATACCAAGGGTACTAGTAGCTGATAATGGATCCCAGTTTATAGACAAAGGGTTCCAGGAATTTATCAGTGACCTCGGAACAAAAATGCACTTCGCCCCAGTAGCTCACCCCCAAAGCAATGGGCAGGTAGAAGTATCTAACAGGACCATAAAAGATGGTCTGAAAAAGAGGCTGGGGGAAGCAAAAGGGAAATGGCCAGGAGAGCTCCAAAGTGTACTATGGAGCTACCGAACAACACCCCGAAGAGCAACAGGGGAAACGCCTTTTTCACTCGTTTTCGGTACAGAGGCCATCATCCCAGTCGAGGTAGTGCAACCATCAATCCGAGTACAAGTTTTTGATGAAAGTAGAAATGACCTCGGCCTAAGAACCAAGCTCGACCTCGTCGGCGAACACAGAGAAATAGCGGAGCTGAGAAGAAAAGCTTTTCAGCAGAGAGTGGCCACGGCTATAAACTTGCGTGCCAGGCCAAAAGGAATAAAGAAAGGAGACCTCATTCTCCGAAAGGCTGAATTTGCACCTCGTAGGCCATCCCACGGGGTATTTCGCGCGAACTGGGAAGGTCCCTATCTGATCCTTGCCGAAGTACGAAAAGGGGTGTACAAGCTCGGCGATTCCGAAGGTATAGAATTAAAAAATACGTGGCATTCGGACTCTTTGAGAAAATTCTATACTTAGGATCTCGGCGAAGAAGATTGTGCTGTACAAGTTACAAAAATTCTCTAAGTACGAAAGTTTCTTAGCCAAAAAAAAAAAGCGCAAGCATAAGAGGTGCAAAATTCCGCAAAAGTGGCCGACCAGATAAGGTTTTCCGAAGTCTCTTGAGCGAATGAGTTCGGGACAAAGGGAAACGAAAAATCTCGCAAAGGACTTAGCCAAAATTCTTGGGCATAAGTTGTACAAGTCTTAGCCAAGATTTCGCATAAGTTGTACAAGTCAAGATGGCAAAGGACTTAGCCAAAATTCTTGGGAAGAAGGTCTTAGCCAAGATTTCCATGCTAAGCGCAGATAAGGTTTTCCGAAGTCTCTTGAGCGAATGAGTTCGGGACAAAGGGAAACGAAAAATCTCGCAAAGATACTTAGCCAAAGTTTCTAAAAAAGTCTCTTATTAAGATAAATTTGCTTACAAAGAAGGAAGATTGCCAGAAGAAGAAGTACAAAAGAAAAGGAAAATAAGGCAAGGGGCCCTAGAACAAACTAAGGATTCTCGGCGTCCCGGGAGCCACCAGCTCCTGCGTCCTTCTCCACAACCTTCCGCGCCGGAAGCGAAGGGGGCAGGTTCAGATGCTCAATCTTGGACCAAGACCACCGAGGCCCCTCGGGAATGTTCAGAGCCTCCAAAAAAGAAAGGTCCAAGTCTGGGAACCTTTGAAGAACTTGATACCGAGCAAGGCAAAACCCGTCCTGAAAACCAACTTTGGTCATCTGGTCGGATTTGTCCTTCTCGACACCGAGGTCTTCAAGGTCCCCCTTCAGATCCGCGACCTTCTTCTTCAGCGCCTTCACCTTCTTCTTCTCCGGCTCGTTCTTCAAAGACTCGACCTCGGCTTGAAGCGTGGCTTTCTCTTCAAGCACCTTCGCCAGGAGAGCCTCAGATTCCGACTTCTCCTTTTGAACTGCCTCGTTCGCCGAAATCAGCTCCGCCACCTGGGAGCCGAGGTCAGAAATCTTCTGGGAGGAGTCCTTCAAAAGTTCTTCCTTTTCCTTCAGGAACTCCTCCCGAATGGCAGCAACCTCCTTTTCTGCAGCTTGAGCCAGCTGCGCGTTCTGTGTGGCCAGTTCCGAGCACTGGGCCTTATATTGGTCGATGGTGCCTACGGCCGAGGCTCGGAACAGCGCCTGCCTCGCCACCCGAACTCTGAGGAAACCAGCGTACCCCAGTAGCTGCAGAGAAACAAAGACAAAGTTAGTAAGGCAAAGAAGAAGAGGCAGACATTTAGAGGAAATCAAAAGGAAAAACACAAAGGCGAGAGGCGTACCTGGGCAGCGTGCTCAGAGACCTTCGCGGCAAGGGAGTCATCATCAGGGTGAGCCTCCGCGATGGCCTTGAAGGAGGCCTCAGTAAGCACCCCCTTTGAGATCTCCTTAGCCATTTGCTGGTAGTCTCCGGAGTACAAATTCATGTCCTCCGTAAACATCCAGAAAGGCTTCTTCGGGACCTTCCCCTTCGGGATACGGGCATCCCGAAGGGCCCGCTTTCGGGCGTGCTCGGCCACCCAACCCGGAGATGATATCTCCCCTGCATGACAAAAACAAAAAAAATTGGTTAAGGCAAGAAAATCTCAAAACCCACAAAAAAGAAGGCACCACAGTTTGATAGAAACACAAACCTGCTGGCACCTCGGTGACGTCGGAAGCCCGAGCCTCCTCGGTAGAAATCCCCTTGCCCTTGATTTTACGTTGCTCTTCGGCAGAAGGGGCCTTTACCAAAGCACCCAGAAGGGTTGTCGAAGGAGTGGGACTCTGGGCAGTGAGGTCAGCAACGACCTTGGTCGGTGGAACAGCAGCAGCCTCGGACTATTCGGCCACCTCCTCGGAAATTTCTAGGAGAGGAGGGGGCGCATCCATCTTCGCCCGTTTTGCCACAGATGGCCCAGCACCAGACGTCTTCCGTCTTCGGGAGACAGCCTTCTTCGTCTGCTCACCTTTCTCGGATTACCAAGGAAAAGCGATTTGTAGAAGGCAGCGGTGTCGTCGCCCATCTCTGAAAAAGAAAGAAGACATCAGTGTGAGTCCAGGGTGAAAATATAGAAAAGGAATTTGAAGATAACTTACTTTCATAAAAACTTTCGTAAGACTCTTCCTTCCGAAGAAGCTTCACCAGCCAGGGGTCTTTCCCGGTAATGGCAGGACCCGGCATCTCGAGCTCCGTCTTGTGCTCCTTTACCACCTTTAGCTCCCGAAGGACCTCTTCGGTCATCAACTTCCAGTTAATGGGAAAGGGGTAAAGAGGGCGCGAAGGGACCTCGGAATCCCAATTGGAGACAGCTCAGATCCGTCTGTCAAAGTCCGTGAAGATAGGTGCCAACTCGGGAGTTAGCAGTATCCTCGGGTCAACGACGTCCATCTCCAGCCTTCCCCGAGCCCATTGGGTCGGAAGATGCGACCAGGCCTCCTCCTTCTTCAGAAAAAAGAACTTTTGTTGCCACCCTTGCCAGCTGTCCTTGTTGGCAAAGGTGAACTTATATTTTTTGCTCCTTAATCCCCGAGGTAGCATAAAGTAGAAGCCACCCTTCGGGACCACGAAGAGCTTGTAGTACTACAGAAAAAGAATGAAGTGGGGTTCTATTTTGAAAATGCCACACATACAAAGAAAGGCGTTGAAGTAGCAGTACGAGTTTGGTGGAAGTTGGTTTACGGCAATGCCATGGAAATGGAAAAACTCACAAACCATCTTCGGTGGAGGGTACCGAAGTCCGGCCTTCAGCTGGGCTCGAAAAATGGTAACCTCGTCACTACGGTTTGAAAAACTAAATTGGTCAGAATGTGGCAACCTCGTAGTGACATAGGAGGGAAGGAAGAACCTCTTCTTCCATTTCTCTAGTTTTGCAGGAGTGGTGCAACAAGGGTGAGAAAGAAGAGGCTGCCAGCTCTCGGGGATAGGCATGATTGGCTGAAAAATGAGTTCAGAAAAAGGCAAAAAACAAGTTCGGAAAAGCTTGAAAAAGCAAAAATCAGAGGACTCTGGAGATCAAAAACCCACCGAATGATTTGCCAAAATCTGGATTTGAAAATGCCATCGTGAAAGGTGGCCGGAAAAAACCCCGTTTAACAGCACCGCCACAAAAAGCAAGAAAGAAGGCAGGAGCACTTGAAAGATAGAGGAGAGCAAAAGGAGAAGCAAAAGGGGTTGTGAAGGAACAAAAGTATATATAGGCCGAGGGGGGATAAGCGAAACAGCGTCATAAATGCTGCGCGAAGGCAAGGAGTCGCCATAACTGCTCACTAAGCATAAAAAGGCACGCCCGCTGTAACCGATGCAACCCCCAGCCAATAAAAAGCTGCCACGTGTCAGTCATTGCGACAAAAGGGGGACACACCTTCTGATAGACGGCACGCCGCTCCAGACTGACACGTCTGGTTACGAGACGCGACGTTTCACAGACCTACAAAAGTAAAGTAGTAGGTTACCCCGGTGACACCAAAAGACGAGCAATGTTTGAACAACCCGTGTCTTCAGACAAAAGGTGCACCTTCGGCAAGAGTGCTATACACAAGGTCCCGAAGTACTCCCTTTGAAAGCTGCCAAACCGAAGTTCCCACTTCAGCTTTCTGGAGGAGGGCTTGTGATAGCCGAAGGACCATCTCCTCTCCCAGTGCGTACTTCCTGCCGAAAGTATGATCAAGAAGCCTGGTGACACCCAAAAGAGACACTATCACTGACCTCGGAAGGTACGAAGCCAAGCACCCCGAACTTGGAACTTCGGCAAGAACTCCAGGAATCGCAAAACTGGTGCCGGCTCCCTCGGGGGACTGAACGGATCGCCTTCAGATACAGAGAATTAGCTATCACAAACAGAAGGGAATCTCCCTGAAGATCGAACCTCCGAACAAGGGAACCCCCCCAAAAGCATAAGCATAACTCCCGAAGAAGGGCGACCGTGTCAAAGAACGACCTCGCCCAGAGGACCTCGGGAGTACGACATGAGCATTTAAGGAGCCTCTGACATGCCGCCCACAGACGCTACATGTCACCTCAAACGGCGATTTGACACGCCGACTTGTCCCCTACGCCCAGAAACTCAGAGAACATCCGACCGAACACGTGTCATCATCTGAACGGGCTGGGCACTCCTATAAATACCAGGGAACAGACCCTGGCAAACAGCTCGACTCCTCCACCTTGAGAAAATACAGGCAAGCCCACTGAAAACTCTAGTGCTTCCCCCTCACCTTCTCAGGAAATTGACTTGGGCGTCGGAGGCTCGTCCCTGGAAAAGCACCCCGGGGACCTCCTAACCCTCTTCTCTGAGCTTCTCAGGCACATTCCCCTGTGAAATTTCAACTCCAGACGCTCTCCTCCACAGGAAGTCCTCCCGGAAGTCACCATGCCTTCCAGCGAAGATGTCTCAGGGCATCAGTAGTGCTGATGATCAACACCATTTTATGAGCTCTAAGTTGACTATTTCTTATAAAAGAAGAAATTCAGCCATGAATAATTCTTTTCTTAGTTTTCGTTCCATTATGTTGTATTTATTTAACGACATTATGAGCTAGACTCTTCCTACTCACGCTTAAAGTAGATAAAACCTAGGATGATCTTATGATTGTGATTGCATTTTGTTTTAATATGATTGTGTATTTTTCTTGTGATTTATCCAATATGCTTTGGTGCATTGATTAATAGTACCCAGCCTATTAATTTAACATGGGATGATGAACATGCATCAGTTAGTATTCGATATGTTTGTTGTGGATCTTCATTAGATAAAAGGGATATTACCGTAAAAGGGAGTAATAGGTGCGATATAATATCTTTGGATTATGGTGAAGCCTAGTAGTGGGTCGTAAGGCTTATAATGCATTCTTAGGATGTGTGGTAGGCCTAGACACCTTATTGGTGACTGAAGAATAGGGTTAGTGCAAAGAGAATAATAGGGAGCTAATTTACATTAGGTAATACTCCACGGTCTAGGTTAATCACAATCCTATTAAACCAAAGTAAAAATAGTACAAATGAATTTCTAGGGGGATTTAACTCTAAGTATGTTGTTGATTGTCTTAATTATTTTATTTTTGTCACCATCTAATAGCTAATAGTTTATTTTGCTACATTAGTTTAGTTTAGTTAATTCATAATAGTTAGTTAAATAAACATCTTTAATTGTTAGTTAGATTTTATAAAGAAGTAGAGTATAGTAAACAACCTTCATTCATTGGGGAAAATGATCTTGGTACTTGCCACTTCTATACTTTGATGATTGGTGCACTTGCCTGTTAGTACACATATTTTTTTAGTATAGAGAAATTTGACACATCCACATTATTTACTAGTGTAGTGGGAAAGGTTTATTGTGAACTATGAACACACTAGAGGAATAGAGTTGGGTTTGAGTTCATGAGATGAGTTTGGACAAGTGTTGTTCATCCAATTGTCCAAGAGTTGCATGAAATGCTATTGGCAAAGGGTTGCCTACCTAAATAGCTATGACTTGAGAGGAAACCAAAATGGACTCAAGTTGTGGTGAAATGTGGATCTTGGCCAACTAGAATACCTTAGTGCTGAGGTGTTCTAAAATTATATCAAGGGTTATCATGTTTAGTAAAATAGTGGGAGTATCATTTAATAAAATTCCTTATTAAACAAATTAAAATACATGACTCTTACATTGCATATTTGTTGTTGTAGACTACCATGGCACAAAACACATAATCACTTTTATTATGATGGATCCTTAAGAAGGAAAAAATAAATGGGACTGGCTTTCTCAAATGGTACCAAAATTTGAGGATAGTCCTTAAGTGGAAGAGACAGTTTTATATCTTGGAGTAGCCCATTCCAAATGAGATTGCTGCCTACACTCCTAGAGCTGAAAGGGATGCTTATAAGAAGCATTTTGATGATGCCTTTGATGTTGCTTGTCTCATGGTAATTACCATGGAATCTAAGCGTCAAAAGCAAGATAAAAAGAAGGGGTTGTTCGATATGATCGAACATCTCAAAATGCTCTTCCAAGAGCAAGTTCGACATGAGAGTTTTCAGATATCCAAAACATTATTTCAATCCAAAATCTTTGAGGGAAGTGTCATGGGTCCTCGTGTGCTCAAGATGATTGGATACATTAAGAATCTTAAGAGTTTAGGATTTGCTCTTTAGAAAGGGTTGGCTACTAATGTAGCCCTACAATCATTGTTGGAAAGCTACAGTCAATTTGTCATGAACTATGACATGAACGGTCTTGACAAGTCCTTCCATGAATTCCTCAACATGTTAAGAACTGCTAAGCAAATCCTTAAGAAGGCTAAGCCCATTCTAATGGTTCAGAAAGGTAAGGGAAAGACAAAGGCCAACAAGAAGATGGATAAAGCTAAAGGAAAGTCCAATGCTAATTCTTCTTCGAGTGCACTAAAAGCATTTGATGGAAGAGGAATGCTTCTACTGTAAGAAACCTGAACATTAAAAGCACAACTACAAGCTCTACCTTGAATAGCTCAAGAAGAAGAAGGCAGGTAAGACTTCAACTTCATGTATTTTTGTTATAGAGGCTAATTTTTCTACTTTATCATCTTAGGTGTTGGATATTGGATGTGGTCTCACATTTTGTGCAAATGTACAGGATCTAAATGGGAGTAAAAGATTGGCCTAAGGTGAAGTAGACCTACACGTGGGAAATGGAGCAAGTGTCATTTCTTTAGCCATAGGGAGTTATTTTCTCATTTGATTTTTGGATTGGTTTTGGAATTGGACAATTGTTATTATGCATTTGCTATTAGTAGAAATTTGTTTTCTGTTTCTTGTTTGGACAAGAATGCCTTTTCATTTTTAATAAAGGGAAAATGTTGTTCCATTTATTAAATGAAATATTTTATGGTAGTCCACAACTTAACAATGGTCTGTATGTTCTAGAACTCAAGAATTCAATCTATAACATTAATACAAATAAGGTCAGATTAATTTATTCGAGCCCAACCTATCTCTAGCCTTATCACTTAGGCCATGTAAACGAGACCCACATATCCAAGCTCCATAAGGATGGACTCTTAGGCTCATTTGATTCTGAATCACATGAGATATTTGAGTCATGTTTATTGGGTAGGATGACTAGAGGCCCTTTCACCAGGCATAGTGAAAGGGTTAATGACTTACTAGGACTCATACATAGTGATGTATGTGAGCCTATGTCTACACAAGCTAGAGGAGGCTTCCAAAATTTCATTACTTTTGTTGATGTCTTCATTATATATGGCTATGTGTATCTTATGAAATAAAAGTTAGAATCAACTTGGGAAGAGTATCAAAGCACTTCAATCAGATCGGGGTGGAGAATACTCAGACTAAGAATTTATTGACTATTTGAAAGAGTGTGGTATAGTTTCACAACTCAATCCACCTACAACACCTCATTTGGATGGTGTATATGAGTCATGATGATGTTCGAAACTCATTTTACGGACATGCTCTAGAAACATTTACTTTTACACTAAATTGAGTTTAATCTAAATCGGTTCAAAAAAACCCATATGAGATATTGATTTGGAGTCATCCCAATGCTCTTTTATGAATATTTTGGGCTGCAAGGCTTGTGTGGAATATCAATCATTGAACAAGCTAGAGCCTAAATCTAATAAATGTCTTTTTGTTAGGTATCCCAAAGCAACAAAGGTTACCATTTCTACAACCCTTCTGAGCAGAAAGGGTTTATTGCTCAGATTGGTGTCTTTTTAAAGAAAGTGTTTACCTATAAAGAAACTAGTTGTAGGTAAATAAAACTCAAAGAAATTTGAGAACAAAAACAGGACATTGAACTTGAGATGGAACCCTAGAAGGTACCATAAGATGTTACGGTTCAAGAGCCTGTTCTTGTAACACGTAGCCCACGTAGGTTTGGTATGATTTGGCATGAGCCTGAGAGATATGGATTTTTCATGACTTATGTTGGTGATGTAATGCTCATGAATGAAGATGAGCCCCAAACCTACCAACAAGTTATGTCAGGACCAGATTCTAAGAAGTGGCTTGAGGCCATGAACTCAGAGATGGAATTCATGCATCAAAACCAAATATGCACTTTTGTGGATCCACCTAAAGAGGTAAAACCCATCGAGTGCAAATGGGTCTTGATGAAGAAAACCAACATGGATGGTAATGTGATTACCTATAAGGGATGATTGGTTGCAAAAGGTTTCAAGCAAATTCATGGTATTGACTATGATGAGACTTTTTCACCAGTTGCCATACTTAAATCCATCCAAATTCTATTGGCTATTGTTGCATGCCATAATTATGATATATGGCAAATGGATGTCAAAATTGCCTTCCTTAATGGAAAACTACTTGAGATGTCTACATGACATAACCCAAGGGTTTTTCCATTCCAGATAATGCTGATAAGGTGTGCAAGTTGCAAAGGTCCATTTATGGACTAAAGAAAGCTTCTCAGAGCTAGAATCTTCATTTTGATGAAGTAATGAAAGATTTTGGTGTCATTAGAAATGAAGAAAAATTGTGTGTCTACAGGAAAGTTAGTGGGAGTGACATTGTCTTCTTGGTGCTGTATGCAGATGACACTACTATTGGGAATGACATTCTTAAGCTACAGTTTGTGAAGACATAGTTAGGGAATGTTTCTTTATGATGGACTTGGGCGAAGTGGCCGACATGTTAGACATCTAATTATATATATATAAAGCAGGACATATCTAAAGGAGTTTGTAGTCTTTTCCTTAATTCAGTTTATGAAAGAATGCCATGCGTACTTTTTTCACTTAAATATGCATGTTTTAAATGTAAAATTTTTAATATGATTGATTTACCCCATTAAAGCTTTAATTGGTATTATGTAAGTAAATAAGGCATGAAAATAGCTTATTTGTGACATTTGAGTTATGAAATCTTCAAAAAATATGTAGTTGATTTTTAAGTATCTCATTTGTTAGGAGCAAATTGTGAAATATTATTTCCAAAAAATAAATAGTTGACATTACCACACAAAGAAAATCCTTCCAAAAATATAGAAAGAAAGGTTTACTTCCACAAATAGCAAAATAATAATAATAATAATAATAATAATAATAATAAATATGCTTTTATGTTAAAACAACTTTTAAAATTTTTGGGATTTAAATGCCATTTTTAATTTCTTTCTAATAGATAATTAATCTAAATTTTTAAAAATATTTTAAAATGTTTATTTATTTAACACATTGAAAATTAGAATGAATCAACATTTAATTCCAAATTCAAATATATCAATTTATTTTAAAAAAATTTAAAAGATATATATTGTTAACAATTACCAGCCAAGTTGCTATGATTTTCTACTGCATAATAAGTTTTCAACTTGAAAGTCATAATTAATTGTTAATGGTGTAATATAGTTTTAGCTGAAATTAATATGTTATTATATAATACTACGGTTACTATATACACGATTACCATTTATATAATTACATTATTACAGTTACTATATGCTATTATATTACTATATTATTACATTATTTTAGCATTAAACCAAGTTGCAACTGTATTAATATGCTATTCCAAAAATACACTTCATTTAACTTACCACTACCACTAACAATTATTAATTATTAATGGTATGCTTCACCAATCGGCATTCATATATAATTGGAAACAAATTACAAGTCTTCCCATCCCAATACTCATACGCGTTAACAATTAATAAATGGTTGAAAATTTTGAATTGTTGACATAATAAAATTGTTGGCATAATGGTTGATTTGAAAATATACCATTATAATAAGCTATGTAACTGAAATTTACAATAGGTAATTGGCATTTCAATTAATTATGGTATAATTGTAATTAAAAGTGACCATATTATGACTAATGTGTTTTGGAAACTAAAATTTCCTTTAAAATTTACCTCTATATATACCACATGTTAAACACATAAAACCTACACAAAGGTAAATTACTTTTATCTTCTTCCTCCAAAATTTTGATTCTTCTTCTTTTCCTCATACATGGTGTATTACTTTTATTAGTTAGCTGCCATGACATGAATGTTTTCATGTGTTAAATTATATTTGTACGAAATATACTATGGATGACATTGACAAACATGAAGAAAACCAAAATTATGGTAAAGCCAAGATTCAAAATGGTGCGAAAAGAAGATGCATTTCTACCATTGCCAACATGTCCAATTGATGGTACCATTAGAGCAAGTAAAGTGGAGGCAAATTATATTATGCAACTTTCCAAAAGCCTTATCAACTGTATCAATCAAAATGTATAAATCTAGGTTTTTCTTTTTACTATTGAAATTTAGTATGATCACAATTACTTTATTTTACCTTACATGGAATCCTTATTTATTATATCTATTATATTATTATAAAGAGAAAGCAAAAGAGATTTTTGTAATTGTACCAATCATTAGAGTCCAATTGAGTGACACCTCATATTTGCCTCCATAAATGATAAAATTTCCCTATAATGAAAACATAAACCCATAAATGTCCTTTAGATGTCATTCCCAATTTTGACTGAAGTGTGATCTTTGATCTAAAGTTCACAAGTTTTTCTTTTTAGAATATGTTTATAGTTCACAATGCTTCAACAATGCTTTTTATGGCAATTTGTTACTTGGTCAATTATACAATATTTTTTTTAAAAAAAAGGTAATATTCAATACTTTTTATACACCTCAAATTTTTTTTTTTGAAAATAATTGCCATCTAATTATATGAAAGACACACATTGTGTATGTGTGTGTGTGTAATGCCCCCAATTGTATAAATCTTAATTTTGGAAATTATCTTAATTTTCAAAATTATTAAGCAATCAATTAAAAATAATTCAAGAAATATAAGATAAAACATGTTCTTTGAATCTATTTTTCATATAATAAGAGTATTAAACGAAATTAAAGTAATTAAGTGACAATCTCAGGAAAACTAGCATATGAATAATGTGCCAATTTAAACAAACCATATGTTTCTTTATAAATCAAATAACACAAAGTTAAAACCCAATCCCAACCAGTTTTACTTTCGATGGGCTACAGCGTACCCTCACTCAGTCTCCTCTACATCCTGAATCTCATTATATAGTTCAGTGTACTCTATCTCCTTATAAAACTCACATAAGAAAACATGTTAGAAGGAAGGGTGAACACAACTTGCTCAGTAAGGGGGAAGTATCAGGCCCCTTACGTGGGTCTTAATATTCCCACAACAAACAACAATGAATAATAAAGTTTAATTTATAGAAGTTTAATTCAAGAACAATTTGATTCTATTTCCATTTAAGTCTCAATTTCTTTCATTTGATTTCCAATTAATTGTCACATAAGTGACAAAGAAGGTATTAGAATCAAATTAGTAAAACGAAAACAATGGTGAAGAAAGAAAGTTGAAATCAATGGATAAAGTAATTTTGCTTATATGAAACTACCCATTTATTCATAAAAAAAAACTACCAATTTCTTTGTCCTATGTCATTTAAGAAAGAATAAACTCATAATTTTTAATTGTAAATTAATTTTTTAATGAATATTTAACATGGAAGATAATGTGTCTTTTCACTTCAAAAATATTGATGAAAATATTTTAGAAGCTAATTTATTTGAATTACTTACCCAAAACTAATTTGACTTGCTTATCATTATTTTTTTTGACTTAAACTATAAAATAGCAAAAAAACTAGAAAATAGAATGAAACATAAAAAAATTACCAAATAGAACATGTGCATCCAAAATTAAAGCATATAATCCATTCAAATAATTATATATTCTTTAATTTGTGACAGGAATGTTGAATTGGTAGTGTTTTTTCTTATTTTTCATTTTGTTTTCTATTTAAGGTTTAAGTTGAAAAACAATAGATAAGTGTGTCAAATATATATATTTTTTTGAATATAAAATAGTATCAATAACTATTTGAAGGGGTTAGATGCTTTAACTTTGGATGGGCATGTTGAATTGTTTTTTTCTTATTTTTATTCTATGTTTTGGTTTTTTGCCATTTTATGGTTTAAGTTGAAAAAATAGATAAGTGTGTCAAATTCTATTTATTTGCAATCTATAATAGTATCCATAGTTACTTTAATGTGTTTGTTCCTTTATGTTTGGATCGGCATGTAACGACCTAAATCTAGAACCGGTCAACGGAACATCTGCCAACACCACATGGGCTATCCTTTGAAAAATGATAAGCGCTAGGTGCTTGTGTTTTGGAACTGGAGCCTATATATCCACATAAGGCTTTCTACAATTCTCGCATGTAGGATTTGTACCTAATGTCCTCATTGGGGTCGGTTGGATTACTTGGTTCCCCAGACCAAGTAACCTCCCTAATCGAACTACTTAGCCCTTGGCCAAGTAGCCTATCAAATTCAGGATCAGTCTCGGTAGATGATGCATGTGCACACTCACTATGCAATAACATTGTGGTCCCGGGTTGGCTCTAATACCATCTGTAATGACCCAAGTCCAGAACCGGCAACAGAACACCTTCCCACATCACATCGGCTATCCTTTGGAAAAGGATAAACTGTAGGTGTTTGTGTTCTGGAGCTGGAGCCTATATATCCACATAAGGCTTCCCAAAATTCATTCATATGGGATTTTGGGGCGTTACACAATATGTTGAATTGATGATTTTTTTATTTTTCTTTCTATTGTTTCAGTATTTTTGCTATTTTATGCTTTAAGTTGAAAAAATAGATATTTGTATCAAATTCTATTTCTTTTGTATTTGTAATGGTCTCCATAATTATTTTAATCAATTGGATGCTTTAATTTGGGATGGGCATGCCCAATTAGTATTTTTTGTCTACTTTTGGTTTTTTTGGCTATTTAAGGTTTAAGTTGATAAAAATAGACAAGTATATCAAATTATTTTTTTTTCAAATCTAAAATATTCTTCATAATTATTTTTAAGGGATTAGATAATTAATTTTTTATGGACATGTTAAGTTTGTAGTATCTTTTTTATTTTCTATTCAATTTTTAGTTTTTCTGGCTATAAGGGATCATATGTCTCAAATTTATGTTTAGGGATTTTCTATCCGTTTTGCTCACGTTCAGGTGCTAATTTTAGGTTTTACCATTGAAGTTCTACGAACACTGACGAAGATAACAGAAATAGGGGTATATTTGCTATAAAATGTTATTTTAATTCTACTTTTGCAACGTTCGACAATTTGGAAGTAAATAGGAAGAATGGGTATATTTTAAGGGCAGATTATGTAATTTAGCCAAATATTTATTTTGGATTTAGGGTTAAAAAATTCAATCCATTAACTATGCACATGAGTCTCGATTATTTCTTCATTCTATTTTACTTGTATGGAATCGTCTTACATCATATATATACCTTTTTTTAACAACTTTGTTTTAATTTTTAAATTACTAATGTAGATTTCCATTTGATTTTTTATAGCATTTTCCCCTAACATGACCTCTTAGTGGGGTTAAAAGGATATTTTGTGAAAACAACGCTCATAACAATGTGATATCTAAACAGAGTCATTCTATTGGGTATTAAACTCTAATCTATTACACATGAGATTAATTTTTTTCTCACAATTTTAATAAGGTGTTAAAAATTGTTTTACCTTTTCCAATAATGGTTTTCAATTATTACTTAATTCTAATGTTTCTCATAGTATAGTTGTCAATTTATCATTATAGTCTACATCCACCACCATACTTTCTAATAAAGAAATTTGAGTAGTTGAAATATAGTATGTAAGTTGAAAATAATATTGACAAATAATGATATTCAGATTGTCACAACAATTAGAATTCATACATTGTTTGTAAGTTAGAGCTTCATCATCACCTTATATATCAATTAGCAAAACCTCCAAATGAAAATACAACGGATGCAAGATTTTTAAATAGATATAAATTATGTTATTATTTCTTTCATCAACTATGAAAAAAAGTCTCATATTGTAGAAGTGATATTATTTTTTTTTGCAATAATATAGATTTAGTGACTGATATGTCAACAAAGTATGATACTGAAGATGTTCTAAAATAACTATATGATTTTTTGTTTAAATACACACTTATTAATTTCTTTAGGTTGTCAAGACACTGTATTTGAAGTATTAAAAGTTTTTCAATATCTCTTTAGACAAACTAAACTATCTTTTCTAATATTTTTAAAGCTTCTTAATTTTCTTATTTGTTCTCAATCAGTAATGTAATTATTGATATGTATTGTATTTTTCATTTTGTGATCCCCTAGTAATGCCGGGTATATAAACTAGTTAGCACGTATAGAGATAGATCAAGAAAACTACTCAGCCTAAGTTAGAGTACATACATTTACAAGGTGCTAATGAGGTTTAGCATACAAGAATCCAAGAAAAGATTATTGCTCATGTCACATGGAATAACTCTCTCAAGATCTCAGTGTTAAATTACACCTAAGGCGAGAGAATGAATGTGTAAGATTCGACATGCCTCAGTAATTGGATGTATCATGCATGTAATGATATATACTAGTTTCGATGTCTTATATGCTTTAATCATCACGAGCAGGGACCAATCAAACCCCTATGAAAGTCACTAATCAGTTGTTAAGAACATCTTTAGGTGCTTGAGAAGGACTAAGGATGGATTCTTGGTCTATGGAGGTAAGCTCTATAAAGGGTTATGCCAATGCTTGCTTCTAATCCAATGAGGATGATTTTAGATCACACTTCGGTTATATGTTTTACCTTGGTAATGGTGTTGTGAGCTAGAATAGTTTAAAGTAAAAGACAGTAGCTAACTTTACAATAGAAGCTGAGTACATTTGTTGGCTTTAATGCTGAATAAGAAACAGTTTGGATCAAGAAGTTCATCTCGGGCTTGGAGTTGTTCCAAGCATTGCTGACCTAATAGAGCAATAACAACTATCATGTCACTTGGGTAACAATGAAGTGTTGCTAGACAATGCTCATTTTTTATAATCATAAATGTGATTTATGATCATTGCCAATGTGATAGGAGCCTATAAGATCACACATTTTGAGCTAATTGGGTTATTTGAATGCATGGACTAAATTATTTGGTTTTTGTTTCAGGTAATTATGGATTAATTATTGGCTCAAAAGTTGAGCCCATTATTAAGCCCAAAATTAGGCCTAATTGGATTAAGGTTATGAAACCTACTTGGCTTGGGAGTTACATATCACTATATGTAGGATATATAGTATTGTTTCACAATAAGCCTGCTTGGATGAAGCTAGAAAGAGTTCTAAAACTCCAGTCGTACTACCCTTTTGTTCTTCCTTGGAGGATGCAAGCAAGCATTTTGAGCATAAGAGGAACACTCTTGTTGGAACTAGAAGGAGGCGTGGTGGTCTAACTCGTTTATGGGAAAGATCTTAACCTGATTGGTTCAAAAAATTTTGACCACTTGATTTACCCCATTTCACATGGATCTTGTAATGGTTTTGCTTAATTTCTGTTGCATTAGTTTGGCTCTTGAAACCCTGTATATCAAAATTTATGGGATATCTTTTTTTTTTGTCATAAACTTTTATCTTATATTGGGATTCTAGGTTGTTAGGTCACTTAGAGTAGTACTTGTCATTATGTCACAGTAGATTCTTTACAGTGAGATTTACACCTTGGCCTAGTTAAGTTTCAGTATTGAACTAAAAAAAATAGTTAGATTGATACAACATAATGAAAACCTACATATCAACATGTATGAGACATCTTTTTTCAGAAACAAACTTTATGTCATATTGGGATTCTAGGTTGTTAGGTCACTTAAAGTAGCATCTGTCAATGTGCCACACTAGACTCTTTACGGTGAGATTTACAGCTTGGCCGGTGTTCTGGCCAGGGACCAGCTCTACATCTTCTGTTTATACTTTTTCCAACTCTTCTATTCCCTCTTTTGCCGTCTCTTTGCCTGTCATGACGGCTCTTTTAGTAGCTGAAGTCTGTAGTTGGACCTTCGCCAGGCTTTGTCTAGCCTTGGTGAAGACCTTTCTGACTTCGGCTTGGTCAATGAAGATCTTTGCATCTCCTTCTTTAGTTACGAAGGTAACTATTAAGTACTTTACATCTAGGCGGATGTGGAGATTGCCTTGAGTTTGCCTTCTGATGATGGCATTGTATGATGAGGGAACATCAATGACAATGAATCTCGTCATAACGGAGGTGAACAGTTCCTCCAGACTCTAAGGCGAGGTCCCTTTCAACATTAGGGGCAGATCAATGTATTCGAGAACTAGGAGCTTAGATGGCCCAACCCCAAAGGTGGGGGAATTGACTGTGTTGAGGTCGCCTTTTGAAATACCTAAGTTAGGCAGTATGTGGGAGAAGATGATGTCAGTGTTGGAGCCGTCGTCCAGAAGTACTCTTTTGACATCCTAACACCCTATCCTTGCCATGACAAGGAGTGGGTCATTGTGGGGGAACTTCATATTGGACCCGTCTTTGCGAACAAGCTTGTTTGGCGAGTTCCCATACTCCATTACGGAGATTTCTCTTATCTTTCTTTTCCTCTCAGCTGAGGGTATCCCTGTAATGGTTTGGATGACCCCTACTGGTGGTGGCGGATTCTTTCGAGGACTTCGGTCTCGATGTTTGTCGAAATCATAGTCCTCATCATCGGAGAAAGCATCCGCAAGTACCGGTGAAGTTGGCCCTGCTTTATCAGAGACTCAATGTACTTCCTTAGCTGGAAGTAGTCTTCAGTGTCATGGCCATGATCTCGGTGGAATTGGCAGAACTTTTTCATGTTCTTCTTGTTTTCCGAAGTCATGGCCTTTGGCCTTGGAACTGTAGTCCTTTACCTTTCTAAGGCCATGAGAATGCTGGCCCTCGTGGCATTCAGGGGAGTGAACGTCATTGGCCTTTTACCCCTTTATTTTTGGGGCCTTTGTCCAACCTCATTCTGGTGACGAGGCTGGTGGCTTGGTCCTTCAGCCTGAGGGTGTTCCACCTTTGGTTCCCCCATTCTGAGTTCTTCAGCCACCAATGTGCTATTCGGCCCTTCAGTAGAACTCCCCGAGAGTGTCTGGGTGGTCCTTGGAGAACTCATAAAAGAGCTGGGAGTCTCTCTGAAGTCCTCTTATCATTGAGAGGATGCGAATCTCGGGCCGAAAGTCGGGCACACTTAGTGCTTCTCAGTTGAACCTTTCGACGTAGTCGCAAATGATTTCCTACTTTGCTGTGCTATGTCGAACATCTGTGCCGGCATCTTGGTTGTTGGCCTACTACCAATGAACTATTGGGTGAAGGTAGTAGATAGCTCCTGGAAACTCAGCAAGGTTTCGTGGGCCAGGGAGTTATACCATGCCGTTACTGGACCGGAGAGGGTAACCTCAAAACATTTGCAGAGGGTAGCGTCACCTGCATCGTGGAGCACCATGCTTCACTTGTACTTTGTCAGGTGCGCCTGGGGGTCATTACGCCGGTCGTAGGTTTCCAAGCATGGCACCCTGAAGTCACTAGGCATGGGCGCCTCCACCACTTCCCGTACAAAGGGTGACTCTTCTCCGGTATAAGTGTAGGCCAATCTTGACCAGACTGGTTTTCGAGAGATCTGCCTCTCAACCTTTTCCAGTCTTCCAAGGATCTTCTCAATGAGGGTAGCTGTGTTAGGTTCCCCTTACTGCCTGGTGGTCACCGGCAATGGCGAACTTCTTCTCCTTCGCGGAGAGTAACTTCAGCGAAGAGGAAACTATGACCTTCGGTACGGGGACATGGTGGGTTTCGGGAGCCAAACAGCGCAACAGAATTTAACCAAAACCCTTCAGGATCCAAGTGAAATGGGGTAAACCGCGTGTTCGAAAATTTTCATACCTAATTTTCGGTTGAGATCTCTCACTCAACTGTAGAGTCGAATCACAAAACCTGAACAGTTGACATGTTCAGGCTCTCTATGGTATCCACACGAGCCTCTCGGGATCACCACGCTTCCACCGCGTCCAGGCAGATGCGTTTCTCTTGCGCTCGCAGTGCTAGCTTGCGTCCTCCAAGGAATTGCAAGAGAAGAGTGTGGCTGTCCTTTTGGGAGGCTAGGGCAAGAAGACCCGCGAATTTCTCACTAGAAGTTGTATTTATAGTGAGACTCAACTTCCAGGCCTAATGGGTTTCAAAGCCCTAATCCAATTAGGATTTAATTTCGGGCTTAATAATGGCTCAACTCCTTGGCCCATTATTAATACGAAATTAAAGTCACATTTATGATCATAAGCAATGAGCGGTGTCTAGCAACACATCATTGCTACCCAAGTGACAAGATTATCAATGATTCGACTAAACCTTTATGATCATCATCGATATATGCCATTGTCCCTTTGTCCAATATATCAAGACTAAGCACGAGCCATGGAATGTGTCACTCTCGTATAGCCCAATTTTTGGGTTCTTGATTACCGAGTAGACCAACTTAAACTGATGACATTGATATCGTATATCAACTCATCCGAGCTTGGCCATGCATTTTTCTAAGTCTCACTCTATCAAGGGGCCCGAAGATATCATTCCCGTTACATAGGAGGGACAAATCCCATCTTGATCATACAAATCCCTCTGCATGATATGTGGCATGTTAGTGTTGTGCCCAAAAGCCAGTCATGAGATGATTGTATTTTTGCACATTGAGTCATGATGTTTTATTAAGGCATTAATCCAGCAATTATGTTTGTTGTTTTGTTCCTGCGTAACTTAACAAACATAATTGTAACCCTAGAATAATGATATTCTTAAAAGTCCCTGGTCTAGTATTATTGTGGAGCGGGTTGCAATAATACATAACGACTAGCATATGTGGAGACTAATATGAGATATGTAGTCTACATATGGGTACAAGTTGGAGAACTTGTGTACTGGACCGACCCACCATGAGAACACTACATGGATCGTTATATGAGTGTCATAAGTGATTCCCATAGTGATCAGGGTATATGTAGTCCTTCGACCTAAGATCATCAAGGTTCCCTACATGTGAGTCACATACTTTGATACTTTCCTTTGTTGCTCGTAACTGAGTGAACTTGAAGGAGGTCATTGGGTATGTCACATATCATGCGGAGGGATTTGTATGATCAAGATGGGATTTGTCCCTCCTATGTAACGGGAGTGATATCTTCGGGCCCCTTGATAGAGTAAGACTTAGAAAAATGCATGGCCATGCTCGGATGAGTTGATATACGATATCAATGTCATCAGTTTAAGTTAGTCTACTCGGTAATCAAGAAACCAAAGATTGGGCTATACGAGAGTGACACATTCCATGTCTCGTGCTTAGTCTTGATATCTTGGACAAAGGGACAGTGGCATATATCGGTGATGATCATAAAGGTATAGTCGAATCATCGACAATCTTGTCACTTGGGTAGCAATGATGTGTTGCTAGACACCGCTCATTGCTTATGATCATAAATGTGATTTATGATCATTGCCAACGTGATAAGAGCCTATTGGGTCGCTACATAGAGCATTTTGGATCATTAGAGTGCATGGGCTAATTATTTGGGTTATTGTTTCACTTTAATTTCGTATTAATAATGGGCCCAAAAGTTGAGCCATTATTAAGCCCGAAATTAAATCCTATTTGGATTAGGGCTTTGAAACCTATTAGGCCTGGAAGTTGAGTCTCACTATAAATACAACTTTTGAGTGAGAAATTCGCAGGTCTCCTTGCCCTAGCATCCAAAAAGGACAGCCGCACTCTTCTCTTGCAATTCCTTAGAGGACGCAAGCTAGCACTGCGAGCGCAAGAGAAACGCATCTACCGGGACGTGGTGGAAGCGTGGTGATCCCGAGAGGCTCATGTGGATACCATAGAGAGCCTGAACACGTCAACTGTTCAGGTTTTGTGATTCGACTCTACAGTTGAGTGAGAGATCTCAATCAAAAATTAGGTATGAAAATTTTTGAACACCCGGTTTACCCTGTTTCACTTGGATCCTGAAGGGTTTCGGTTAAATTTCGCTGCGCTGTTTGGCTCCCGAAACCCAACATGGCATACCCAATGACCTCCTTCAAGTTCACTCAGTTACGAGCAACAAAGGAAAGTATCAAAGTATGTGACTCACATGTAGGGAACCTTGATGATCTTAGGTCGAAGGACTACATACACCATGATCACTATGAGAATCACTTATGACACTCATATAACGATCCATGTAGTGTTCTCATGGTGGGTCGGTCCAGTACACAAGTTCTCCAACTTGTACCCATATGTAGACTACATATCTCATATTAGTCTCCACATATGCTAGTCATTATGTATTGTTGCAACCTACTCCACAATAATACTATACTAGGGACGTTTAAGAATATCATTATTCTAGGGTTACAATTATGTTTATTACATTACGCAGAAACAAAACAACAAACATAATTGCTGGATTAATGCCTCAATAAAATATCATGACTCAATGTGCAAAAAATACAATCATCTCATGATTGGCTTTTTGGGCACAACACTAACAATCTCCCACTTGCACTAAAAGCCAATCATCCATGTATCTAATACCGATGGACCTAGAATGGCTATCATGCTTCTGCTGCGTAAGGGGCTTTGTCAGTGGATCAGCAATGTTGCTGTCTGTCGAAGTCCTGCATATCCTTACATCACCCCTCTCGATGATCTCCCTGATGAGATGATAGCGTCGGAGTATGTGTTTGGATCGCTGGTGAGATCGAGGTTCCTTAGCCTGTGCGATTGCTCCATTGTTGTCACAATAGAGCTCTATCGGGTCGGCAATGCTTGGAACCACTCCAAGTTCAGTGATGAACTTCTTGATCCAAACTGCCTCCTTCGCAGCATCAGAGGCGGCAATGTACTCAGATTCTGTTGTAGAGTCAGCTACTGTCTCTTGCTTTGAACTCTTGCAGCTCACAGCACCACCACCAATACAAAACACATAACCAGATTGTGATCTAAAATCATCCTTATCGGATTGGAAGCTTGCATCGGTGTAACCCCTTACAACGAGCTTATCTTCACCTCCAAAGACCAAGAATGCATCCTTAGTCCTTCGTAAGTACTTAAGGATGTTCTTAACAGCTGTCCAGTGACTCTCACCGGGGTTCGATTGGTACCTACTTGTCATGCTTAAAGCATATGAGACATCGGGACGAGTACATATCATGGCATACATGATAGATCCAATTGCTGAGGCATATGGAATCTTACTCATGCGCTCTCTCTTCTCAGGTGTACTCGGACACTGAGATCTAGAAAGAGTGATACCATGTGACATGGGCAAGAATCCTTTCTTGGAATCTTGCATGCTAAACCTCTTTAGCACCTTGTCAATATATGTACTTTGACTTTGGCCAAGAAGCTTTCTAGATCTATCTCTATAGATCCTGATGCCTAACACATAGGCTGCTTCACCCAAGTCCTTCATAGAGAAACATTTCCCCAGCCAAGTCTTCACAGACTGTAGCTCAGGAATGTCATTCCCGATGAGTAGTATGTCATCTACATACAACACCAAGAAGACAATAGCGCTCCCACTAACCTTCTTGTAGACACAAGGTTCATCTTCATTTTTTAGAAAACCAAACTGTTTGATTGCATCATCAAAATGAAGATTCCAACTTCGAGAAGCTTGCTTCAGTCCATAAATGGACCTTTGCAACTTGCACACTTTATTGGCATTCTCAGGAGTGACAAAACCCTCAGGTTGTGTCATGTACACATCCTCAAGTAGCTTTCCATTTAGGAATGCAGTTTTGACATCCATTTTCCATATCTCATAATCATAGTGTGCAGCAATAGCAAACAAAATTTGGATGGATTTAAGCATAGCAACTGGTGAAAAAGTTTCATCATAGTCAATACCATGAATTTGCTTGAAACCTTTTGCAACCAATCGCCCCTTAAAGGTAATCACATTACCATCCATGTCAGTTTTCTTCTTGAAAACCCATTTCCACCCTATGGGTTTTACCCCTTCAGGTGGGTCAACCAAAGTCCATACTTGGTTTTCATACATGGATTCCATCTCGGATTTCATGGCCACTAGCCACTTCTCAGAGTCAGGCCCCGACATAGCTTGTTGGTAGGTTGTGGGCTTATCCTGATCCATGAGCATCACATCACCAGTGTGAGTCACGAGAAATCCATATCTCTCGGGCTCACGCCGAATCCTACCAGACCTACGTGGGCTCTGTGCTACAGGAATAGACTCTTGAACCACAACATCTTGTGGTGTCTGTTCAGGTTCCATTTCAGGTTCGATGTCTCCTTGTTGTTCTTGAATTTCTTCAAGTTCTACTTTCCTCCCACTAGTTCCTTTAGAGATAAACTCTTTCTCCAAAAAGACACCAGTTCGAGCAACAAACACTTTTTGCTCAGAAGGATTGTAGAAATAGTAACCCTTTGTTTCTTTGGGATACCCAACAAAAAGGAATTTTTTAGATTTGGCCCCTAGTTTTTAAGAGGATTGACGTTTCACATAAGCATCACAGCCCCAAATCTTCATAAAAGACAAATTGGGACGCCTCCCACTCCATATCTCATATGGTGTCTTTTGAACCGATTTAGATGGAACTCGGTTTAGTGTAAAAGCGGCTGTCTCTAGAGCATGTCCCCAAAAGGAGTTTGGAAGGTCAGCTTGACTCATCATAGAGCGAACCATGTCTAACAGAGTTCGATTTCTCCTTTCAGATACACCATTCCACTGAGGTGTACCTGGTGGAGTGAGTTGTCATACTATACCACACCCCTTCAGATAGTCAAGGAATTCTCGATCCAAGTACTCTCCACCTCGATCTGATCGAAGCACTTTGATACTTTTCCCGAGTTGATTCTCTACTTCATTCTTGAATTCTTTGAATTTTTCAAAGGATTCTGACTTGTGTCTCATAAGATAGACATAGCCATATCTGCTAGAGTCATCAGTGAAAGTAATGAAGTATTGGAAACCTCCTCTAGCTTGTGTAGACATAGGGCCACATACATCACTATGTATGAGTCCTAGTAAGTCATTAGCCCTTTCACTTTGCCCTGTGAATGGGGCTTTGGTCATCTTGCCCAACAAACATGACTCACATGTCTCATATGATTCAAAATCAAATGAGTCCAAAAGTCCATCCTTATGGAGCTTGGATATGCGGGTCTCATTTATATGGCCCAAGCGACAGTGCTAGAGATAGGTCGGGTTCGAATCATTTAATTTGACCTTCTTGGTATTCACATTATAGATTGGATCTTCGAGGTCTAGAACATACAACCCATTGCTAAGTTGAGCACTACCATAAAAGATTTCATTCAAATAAATAGAACAACATTTGTCTTTTATTATAAATGAAAAACCTTATAGAACAACATTTGTCTTTTATTATAAATGAAAAACCTTTCTTGTCCAAACAAGAAACAGAAATCAAATTTCTACTGATAGTAGGCACAAAGTAGCAGTTGTCTAATTCTAAAACTAATCCACTAGGTAAAGTGAGAACATAAGTCCCTACGGCTAAGGCAGCAACCCTTGCTCCATTTCCAACACGTAGGTCCACTTCACCTCGGGCCAATCTTCTACTTCTACTTAGATCCTGCACATTTGTACAAATGTGGGATCCACATCCAGTATCCAATACCCAAGATGAGGAAGTAGAAAAGTTAGCCTCTATAACAAAAATACCTGAAGTGGAAGTCTTACTTCCCTTTTCCTTAGCAAGTTCTTGAAGATAGAGCTTGCAATTGCGCTTCCAGTGTCCAGGTGCTTACTTCCCTTTATAGTTCATGATGAACTGACTCAGGCAATGATTGCAAGACTACATCAAGCTAACTCCCAATCCCAAATTCTCAAGATTCTCAATGTACCCAATCATCTTGACCACATGAGGACCCACGGGAAGAGACATCTTGCTTGCCTCAAGGTGCCTAGCTTGCTCTTGGAAAAGCATTTTTCATATCGAATGCGCCCATGTTCAGCACTGACTTCCTTTGCCACACCACCCTTTGGTTTCAGCGATTGCTAGACTACATCGATAGCCAACTCTTTCTGAAGAGCAAAAGCAAATCCCAAATTCTCCAGATTCTCAATATACCCAATCATCTTAAGCTCATGAGGACCCACGGGACTTCCCTCAGGCATTTAGCATTGAAACATGGCCTTAGAGGTCTCAAACCTCTCATGCCTAGCTTGCTATTGGAAAAGTATTTTTGAGATGTTCGATCATATCGAACACCCCTATGTTCTCATGTTGCTTCTGAAGCTCAGATTCCATGGTAATAAGCATGAGGCATATAACATCCAAAGCATCATCAGAGTGCCTCTTGTGAGCATCCCTTTCAACTCTTGGAGCAGTGGCAGCAGGCTCATTCAGAATGGCCTGCTCTAGGACATAAGCCTTTCTCTCTTGCTTGAGGACTATCCTCAAGTTTCAGTACCATTTGAGAAAGTTGGTCCCATTCAGTTTTTCCTTCTCAAGGATCGATCGCAACGAAAGTGTCGATGTGTTTTGTGCCATGGTTATCTACAACAGTAAATATGCAGTGGTAAGAGCCATGTATTTTAATTCATTTAATAAGGACTTTTATTAAACGATACTCCCACTATTTTCCTCAAAATAATAACCCTCGATATTATTTCGGAACACCTCGGCGCTAAGGTATTCTAGTGGGCCAAGATCCATATTTGACCACAACCTGAGTCAGCTTTGGCTTTTCTCTCAAGTTACAGCTATTTAGGTAGGCAACTCCTTGCCAATTGCATCTTATGCAACTCTTGGATGCCAATTGCATCTTATGCAACTCTTGGATAGTTGGGTGAACAACACTTGTCCAAGCTCATCTCATGAGCTTAAGCCCAACTCTATGCCTTTAAGTCCCTAATCCTATTAGGATGACTTAGTTAAGTCGGACCCAAAGTTAGCAATTTGGATATCACTATTATCCCATCGCGCCTTACCAAGATGAACATAGGTGCTTTGCTTTGGCAAACCCACCTAATGTTGATCAAAGTCTTGACGAGTGCCAACATTTGGAAGGCATCACATTTAATGACTTAATATTTGTTTGAGGGATTTTTTTCTTTTGATCTCACCAATTTGTTATCTCCGGTTGTCTTATACATGCATCACATACAAATATAAAACATGCATCTCATGCTTACAAGAAAATAAATGTGACATGGTTATAGCCCAAACTATGCGATATTTTCAAGCCAATGAGAATATCATAAAAGCCTAAGAAAAGAAAAGAGTCTTCACAAGCTCCTTATCTTCCTTTCTTGGCTGCCCTTTTGTTGTCATCTCCTTGGACATACCCTGACAAACCACCTTGGATGATCCTTGGACATACCACCTTGGATGATCCCATAATGCACCATTACATCAATAATAGAAACCTCGAGTTACATTCGAGGGGAGTAAGGTGAGAAGAGAATGTACAATGAGAGTGATAAGAAAAGGCACGACTCGCAGGCCGTATTTACAAGTACAACCAATCAAGGGCTATAACCATGCACCATGCTTCAAACACCAATCAGCATATCATGTCAAATCTCATTCAACAAAGATGCATGCCAATTTTCGCGTGTTGATTAACCAGTTTTTATTTATGTGGCGCTTCGCATACGGCGGTCCCGCTGCTGCCGGTCAGTGGGCGGTGGTTCCGCTGACCGGTCAGCGGACGAGGTCAAGGGGAGCCGCCCTTGCGGGGGGCGTGGGGGGCAGCGCCCCCCGGCGCAAAAAATTTTCTTACAATTGCTTAGCCCGAAATCTTCTATTTCGAGCAAGTAGGCACCCGAGACTCCTCTATTCGAGCCACCAAAAATACCTTACTTTCGGTGCCCGAACAGGCCGAATCCGAACCAAGCTAGGGTTTTTGCAACTATTGCAAGAATCCTAATCCATATAGGTATCTCATACCATTCAATTTCGGGTTAATCTCATTAACCAATTAGTGTCATTTCTTCATATATGTCATATGTTCATTACGAGTTCCAGTTTCATGCATCATGAATCAATCTAATTAATCATGGCCGAAAAGCAACCGAACACATAACATCATGCGATTCAACACTCAATCCCGATTTAGGGTTTCACCAGTAGCTCTGATACCACTGTTGGGTTTCGGGAGCCAAATAGCGCAGCGGAATTTAACCGAAACCCTCCAGGATCCAAGTGAAACGGGGTAAACCGGGTGTTCGAAAATTTTCATACCTAATTTTCGGTTGAGATCTCTCACTCAACTGTAGAGTCGAATCACAAAACCTGAACAGTTGACGTGTTCAGGCTCTCTATGGTATCCACACGAGCCTCTCGGGATCACCACGCTTCCACCACGTCCCGGCAGATGCGTTTCTCTTGCGCTCGCAGTGCTAGCTTGCGTCCTCCAAGGAATTGCAAGAGAAGAGTGTGGCTGTCCTTTTTGGAGGCTAGGGCAAGGAGACCTGCGAATTTCTCACTTAAAAGTTGTATTTATAGTGAGACTCAACTTCCAGGCCTAATGGGTTTCAAAGCCCTAATCCAATTAGGATTTAATTTCAGGCTTAATAATGGCTCAACTCTTGGGCCCATTATTAATATGAAATTAAAGTGAAACCATAACCCAAATAATTAGCCCATGCACTCTAGTGATCCAAATAGCTCTATGTGTGCGACCCAATAGGCTCTTGCCATGTTGGCAATGATCATAAATCACATTTATGATCATAAGCAATGAGCGGTGTCTAGCAACACATCATTGCTACCCAAGTGACAAGATTGTTGGTGATTCGACTAAACCTTTATGATCATCACCGATATATGCCATTGTCCCTTTGTCCAAGATATCAAGACTAAGCACGAGACATGGAATGTGTCACTCTCGTATAGCCCAATCTTTGGTTTCTTGATTACTGAGTAGACCAACTTAAACTGATGACATTGATATCGTATATCAACTCATCCGAGCATGGCCATGCATTCTCTAAGTCTCACTCTATCAAGGGGCCCGAAGATATCACTCCCGTTACATAGGAGGGACAAATCCCATCTTGATCATACAAATCCCTCCGCATGATATGTGACATACCCAATGACCTCCTTCAAGTTCACTCAGTTACGAGCAACAAAGGAAAGTATCAAAGTATGTGACTCACATGTAGGGAACCTTGATGATCTTAGGTCGAAGGACTACATATACCATGATCACTATGAGAATCACTTATGACACTCATATAACGATCCATGAAGTGTTCTCATGGTGGGTCGGTCCAGTACACAAGTTCTCCAACTTGTACCCATATGTAGACTACATATCTCATATTAGTCTCCACATATGCTAGTCATTATGTATTATTGCAACCCGCTCCACAATAATACTAGACTAGGGACGTTTAAGAATATCATTATTCTAGGGTTACAATTATGTTTATTACGTTACGCAGAAACAAAACAACAAACAAAATTGTTGGATTAATGCCTAAATAAAATGTCATGACTCAATGTGCAAAAATACAATCATCTCATGATTGGCTCTTTGGGCACAACACTAACACATTTTTCTCTGCTACTCCCCCTTCTCGGCCTGATCGAGGAAGAGAGACTTATAAAAAACAGCGGACTTGTCGCCCATTTCTGCAAAAAGAAGAACATCAGTGTAAGTACAGAAGGAGATATATGAAAAAATCTATAAAGAAACTTACTCTCTTCAAGATCCGGATACGTAAGTTTTCCCCGAATGAGCATTACTAGCCACGCCTTCTTCCCGTAAAAAAGAGTCTTCGGCATGTTCAGGTTGGTAATGTGTTCCTTGACCACCCCCAACTCCCGAAGGACCTCTTCGATCATGAAATTCCATCTAATGGGAAAGGGGTATAAGGAACAAGAAGGGACCTCGGGATCCCAATCCATGACAGCCTGAATACAACTGTCGAACTCCTCAAATTGGGCTTCTAACTCTAAGGTTAGCAACTTCCTGGGATCAACTACATTAACAGCCAAAGTCCCCGAAGCCCATTTTGTCGGCACATGCTTCCACTGCTCATCGACCTCCAGAAAGAAGAACTTCTTCTGCCACCCTCGCTAGCTGTCCTTCATCCCAAAGGTGAATGTGTACTTCTTGGTCCTAGATCCCCGAGGAAGCAAGAAGTAGAACCCACCATTCGGGAAGAGGTGGAGTTTGTAATATTGCATGAAGAAGTTGAAGTGGGGCTCTATCTTGAGGACCCCACACATGTAAAGGAAGGCATTGAAATAAGAATAGGAGTTTGGAGGAAGTTGGTTCACAACTATGCCATGGAACTGGCAAAAGTCACAAACCATCTTCGGCGGAGGATATCAAAGTCTGGCCTTCAGCTGGGCCCGAAAGACGGTAACCTCATCTGAATAAGGCATATAACTAGGCATACCTGGACTAGGTAGCCTAATGACAGCATAAGAAGGAAGGAAGAATTTGGCCGACCACTTCTGAACTTTCTCCAAAGTGGCACAACTTGGATGAGAGTTGAGGGGAAGCCAGCTCTCAGGAATGGGATAGGTCTTAGCTTAGGGAGCAGACATGTTCAAAAAGATGAAGTCTAACCTCGGGAAGGTGAAAGAAAAATAATGGGGAAGACACAAAAAATACCAAAGAATGACTTTGGAAAAGAGACCCACCTAGCTCGAAACAAGGTATGAACTTTGGAAGACCACAAGTGTCACCGAAAATCGCTCCGCAGCTAGCACCACCGCCAAAAAAAGGGAAACTCAAGAACGAAAGATAGCAAAAGAAGAGAAGTGTGGAAAAAACTGAGGAGGAAGGGTTTGTATAGGCTGAATGAGGTAGGCGAAGCATCGCCATAATGATCCCTCGAAGGCAAAGAGACGCGACTGACGTAACGGATGTGACTATTCACCAGTCACCAGGTGACATGTGTCACCTAACATGGGAAATGAGGGCACGCCTCTTGACAACTAGTAGACCTATGCAAGCTTAGCCCGAAGTGATGTGTCTATCCGATCAGAAGATGTGATGATTCACTAAGGCAACAAAAAAAATCAAAAGGGGAATATGCACTTCAGTCCGAAGTAACAACTTCAGGAAAATCAAAAGCTCAGCCAAAAATGAGGAAGTACCGCTTAAATTATGATGGGACTACCTCGACTTGAAGACTCAACGTGAACCAAAAAAGTGCCCTTTCACCGAAGAAGGTAATCTCGGTCAAAAATTCAGTTAATACTTGCTGAGACGACTGTCACCTACCACAAAAAGTTCCACAAAATGCTTGCAAAAGCTCAAGTACCGAAGATACAACTTCGGCTTTCCGAGGGGCACATGTGACAACCAAAGTGCTATTAACCCTTCTAGAAATCCCAAAGTCACCTGAGAAGCACCACCCTCGGGAAACATGAGTGACCAACCTCGAGAAAGAGGGTGCCCTCACCATCCTCGGGAAGAACACCACCTTATAACTGATGGGCCATGACGCCCGAGACCTCTAGATCACCTAGCCAAAAACCACCCTCAGGGAAGACCTAGTACCAACCTCATTGAACGACAACCACCCTCGATAGGTAGCAGAACCGACCTCAAAAAATCTATAAACTACCACCTTCGGAATATCGAAGTCACCAAGTTCAGGAATACATATCCCCATCCTTGGAAAGGAAGAGCGTCTTCCGAAGGTGCCCCACTCTGCCGAAGGGCCTCTCCTAATAGCCCTTAGTGGCTATATTAAGCCGAAGGGGGCCTCTTATTCTGAAAGAGCTTTATACCCCGAAGGGGTCTTATTCTCTGAAGAGGTCTTGCGGAGATACAACAAAAATGGTTGAAGAACCTCTAACAGAGAAACGTCACACATGCCCTAGCCCTCTGGCCGGAATGGCCTATGGCCAGCTGGAGATACCTATCTCCGAGGGTATGGATCAAATTTGACCGAACACATGTCACGATCTGAGTAGGCTATGCCAAATGGCCTCATCCCTCCACCGTCCTATAAATACTTTGGAATGACCTTGGTAAGAAAGACACAGAACTTTTGTTATTTTTCTCACTCTCTATTCCTTACTACTACTACTCTTACAAACACTAACTTGGGCGTCAGAAGCTCTTCCCCCAGAAACACATTTCGGGGAGCTCCTAACCCTTGTTCTTCTGAGTGCTTCAGGCACCTTCATACCGGAAGTCTCTCCTCCAGGCCAACATGTCATACAACGAGGATGCCATCGGGCATCACCATGGTTAAATGAGTTGATATGGGGTATCAATGTCATTAGTTTTAGTTAGCTTACTTGGTAATCAAGAAACCTTAGATTGGGTTGTACGAGAGTGACACATTCCATGTCTTGCGCTCAATCTTGACATCTTGGACAAAGGGACAATCACATATACGAATAATGATCATAGAGGTTTACTCAAATCACCGACTATCTTGTCACTTAGGTAGCAATGATGTGTTGCTAGACACCGCTCATTGTTTATGATCATAAATGTGATTTATGACCATTGCCAATGTGATAGGAGCCTATTGGGTCGCGCACATAGAGCCATTTGGATTATTTGAGTGCATGGGACAAATTGTTTGGATTTTGGTTTCATGATAATTTTAGATTAATAATTGGCCCAAAGATTAAGCCATTATTAAGCCTGAAATTAGGCCTAATTCCATTAGGGTTATGAAACCTATTTCCCTTGGGAGTTAAGCATCACCTAGATACATCACATAGTGAGAATTTTTGTAACTCTAGCCCTAACCTCCATAAGGACGAAATCAGAATGGTTTTAAATGACTTCAAGCCACACTTTCCTCTTGGTTTTCCTTGGAGGATGCAAGCTGGCACTGTAGGCGCAAGAAGAACGCATTTACCGGGATGTGGTGGAGGCATGGTGATCAGAGAGGTTCTTGTGGATTCCATAAGAGCTTAAACACGACAACTGTTCAGGCTTATGAGTTGACTCAACAGTTGTGTGAAAGATTTTAGCTGACTAGATATAAAAATTTTAAGCACCCAATTTACTTCATTTCAGTTGGTTCCTGGAGGATTTTGGTTACTTTCCCCTGCATTTATTTGACTCTCAAAACCCTACAATGGTATCAGATCTACTAGTGAGACCCTAAATCAGGATTGAGTGTGAATCACTTAACCTATTGTATGCTCTAATGCTTTCGATCATGATTAATTGGATTGATTTGTGATGCATGAATTAAAACTCATAATATATATAAGATATGTGAAGAAATGAAACAAAAAGGTTGATGAGGTTAATAGTAGATTGATAGGTATGAGATACCTATCTAAATTAGGATTATTGTAATAGTTGCTAGGGTCACAACAGATGTCACCCATTTGTGTTCAGGTACCCTGGGTAGGGTACTTTTTGCTACTTAAACATGGGTGGTCTCGATCATCCTGCTAACTTGCTAGCGAGACCACTTTTTGTGAAGTGCCACATTAATAAAATGGTTAACAAACCCACATTAATTGGCATGCAATTTGGTTGAATGAGATTTAACATATTATGCTTGTTGTTGGTTAAAGGATGGGGCATGGTTAAAGCCCCAGTTGGTTGTACCTATAAATACGGCATGTGCGTCGTGGCTTTTCTTTTTTCTACTTTCTTTGTACCATCTTTTCTCACCTCACTCCCCTCGTATATAACTCAAGGTTTCCATTATTGATGTAATTGTATCTTTTGGGACTATCTAAGGTGGTGTGTCTGAGGAAGTGATAGCCGAAGGGCAATCGCCTCGCCCAGTACGTACTTCCCGCCGGAGTTGTGTTCGGGAAGCCGGGCGTCAGCCGAAAAGAAGCACTGTCCTTGACCTCGACAGGAGCGAAGTCAAGCACCGCGAAGTCACGACTTCAGCTAAAACACCAGGAAATCCAAAGGTATTGCCGGCTCCCTCGGGGAGCCAAACAGATCGCCTTCAAGACAAAGGCCTAGCCCTTACAAGCATGAGAGAATCCTCCGAAGGCTGAACCACTGAGCTAAAGGGCTCCCAGACCTACGAGCATAACTCCCGAAGAAGGGCGTCCATACCAAAGGACGACCTCGCCCGGAGGACCTCGGGAGTACGGCATGAGCATTTAAGGAGCCTCTGACATGTCGCCCACAGGTGTTACATGTCGCCCCAAACGGCGGTCTGACACGCCGACGCCGTCCAGGTCTTGTCACGACTTGTCTCGGTTCAAGGCTCAAGGAGCCTGCCACCGGCTACTTGTCCCCTATGCCCAGAAACTCAGAGAACATCCGACCGAACACGTGTCGTCATCTGAACGGGCTGGGAACTCCTATAAATACCAGGAAACAGACCCTGGCAAACGGCTCGACTCCTCCTCCTTAAGAAAACACAAACAGGCAAGGCCACTAAACCTCCTAGTGCTCCCCCTTTTTTCATCTCTCAGGACACTGACTAGGGCGTCGGAGGCTCCTCCCTGGAAAAACACCTTGGGGACCTCCTAACCCTCTTTTCTGAGTATTTTCAGGCACACTCCCCTGGGAAATTTGAGCTCCAGGCGTTCTCCCCCTCAGGAAGTCCCTCCCGAAGTCACAATGTCTTCCAACAGAGATGTCTCTGGGCATCATTTGGCGCCGTCTGTGGGAACCCACCCTCAGGTCACCATCGTTGAGACTCGGCGTTCCAAAGACAAGGGACTCCCGAGGTCCCCGTCCGCGCCTGAAGTTCAACCGGCTACTGAGCAAACCATTCCAGGGACTTCTTTGCCGGAGGAGGAGCGTCATCTTGTTATCACCATGAGTTTTCTGCGCGACTTTGAACGGTCTGTTGTGGCTGAGATGACGCAACAGATAGACCGAAGGTGGCCGCAACCAACTCAGGCCCAAAGGCCTCCCTCACGAGTACGCCCTCGGGAGAAAAACCCCAAGCCAACCTACCACAGTTCGGGAAGTGGAGACCCCCGTGAAGAGTCTTCGACAGAAAACATGCCCCTCGGGGCACGACTTGTGGGACAAGCGGGGTCTAAGCGACCTAAAGTCCCATACCAAAGGAACTCATCACCCGAGGCGAAGTCTCCATCCCCTCGGCGTCGAAGTCACTCCCCGAAGAGGCACAGGCAATCTCCTTGCAACGAAGCCTACAAGCACCAGGAGGAAGAGCCTAGCGCCACGCTCCTTTTGGAGAAGATATTGGCGAGGTTGGACAGGGTGGAAAAACAGGTAGCCCGCAAGCCCGTCTGGGCCAGGCTATCTGGGACCTTCTGTGGGGATGAGTCCCCATTCACCCGAGCTGTAGTTGAAGCAGCCATGCCAGGTGACTTCCGAGTACCTCGGCTGGAAACGTACGATGGCCGAACTGATCCACAGGCTCATCTGACCAAGTATAGACGCAGCATGATGATGCACGGTGCCGACGACGCCACCTTGTGCAAATGTTTTGAGGTCACCCTCACAGGACCAGCAACAGCCTGGTACAATTCATTAGCTCCAGGAACCATCACAGAGTTTCAGGAGTTATCTACGGCCTTCACACAACAATTCATTGGAAGTCGGCCGACGGCGAAGATGCCCGTCCAGATGTTTGACATAGCGCAAAGAAGTGGAGAAACCATCCACGACTATGTCGAAAGGTTTAACAGAGAAGCTTTGAGTGTCCCAGACTTTCGGCCCGAAATACGCATCCTCGCGATGACACGGGGCCTTCGGAGGGATTCACAGCTGTTTTACGAATTCTCCAAAGACCCTCCGGACACACTTGGCGAGTTCTACCGAAGGGCCGAACAGCACATGACGGCCGAAGAGCTGAGAATGGGTGGACCAAAGTCCGATCACCACCGGGCCGAAGGATCCAGCCAGCAAAACCGATATCCAGCCGAACAGGCAGGACGACCTCGGAGAATGCGGGGAAGGAAACTCCCAACCTTCACACCCCTGAACACCACAAGGACCAACATCCTCATGACAATGGAAAGACAGGGGACCCAAATTCAGCGGCCAAGGGCCATGACCGCTGATAACAAAAAGAACATAAAGAAGTTCTGCCAGTTCCACCGCGACCACGGCCACGACACCGAAGACTGCTTCCAACTGAAGAAGTACATAGAATCGCTGATCAAACTGGGTCAACTTCGGCGTTATCTGCGAATGCCTTCCCCGAAAGGGAGAAAAGAGGAGGAAGGAAAGGCAGATGACGAGGATTACGACTCCGACAGAAGGAGGAACCGAAGTCCAAAGAGGCGTCCTCCACCCTCCGGCAGGGTTAATACAAACAATCACGACGGGACTTCCATCCTCGGAAAGAAAGAGGAAGGCCAGAGAAATAGCAGTCATGGAATATCAGAGTCCAACGAAGAAGCTGGCCCGAAATGATGGTTCTGCCGTCATATTTCCCCATGACGACCCACTATTGGTCATGGCAAGGACAGGAAACTGGGATGTAAAGAGAGTGTTACTTGACGATGGATCAAATGCCGACGTCCTGTTTTCACATTTTCTGCCGAGATTGGGCATATCCAGCAGCGACCTCAAGCCTGTCATCTCGCCTATCTTTGGGGTGGGGCCATCCGAGCTACCCGTCCTCGGATGGATGGATCTTCCCCTAATGATGAAAGGGACTTCGGTAGACGGGACTATTGAGTTATTTGCCTCCACAATGACAAGGTTCATCTTCATGGATGTCCCTTCGTCATACAACGCCATCCTTGGAAGACAGAAGGGAAATCTCATAGGGAAACACATTCGCCTTGATGTCAAATACTTAACTGTCACTTTCACCACCAAGGATGGAGACGCGGAAATCTTCATCGATCAGAGCAAAGTAAGGAAGGTGTTCGTCAAGGCACGAAAAGCTCCAGCAAACAACTTCGCACAAACGATGGAGGCAAAGGCACCAAAGAAGGGCGAGGCAGAAGATCCCACGAAGGCGAAAATAAAAGAAGTGGAACTTGTCCCAGGCCAAAATACCCGAATAGGGAAAAACTTGGCCGAAGGTGACAAGAAAAAACTTGTATCTTTTCTGCTGACAAATAAAGATCTATTTGCCTACTCGCCGAAAGATATGCCAGGGGTAAACCCTGGCGTAATACAGCATAGCCTTAAAGTAAGTCCGGAGGCAAGACCTGTCCGGCAAAAGAAACGGAGCATCTCGGTCCATAAAAGTAACTTTGTCAAAACCGAGGTCCAGCGCTTGTTAGACGCTGGTGTCGTCAGGGAGGTCAAATACCCCGAATGGTTAAGCAATGTGGTAATTGCCACAAAAGAAGGAAGCAGTAAGCTCCGAATGTGCATCGACTTCAGGAACTTGAACGATGCTTGTCCTAAAGACTCATACCCTCTCCCACCGATAGACCAATTGGTAGACTCAACTGCCGAATACGGGCTCCTAAGTTTCCTAGACGCCTTCAGTGGGTATCATCAAATAAGGATGGACCCCGAAGATGAGGAGAAAACCTCCTTCATCACCGAAGGGGGAACGTACTGTTACGTCAGGATGCCCTTCGGCCTAAAAAATGCAGGAGCAACCTACCAGAGGTTGATGAGCAAGGTCTTTAGTGATCAAATAGGGAGAAATATGGAAGTCTATGTCGACGACATGATAGTTAAGAGCAAGCTGCCTAGTGACCACGTCGCGGATCTAAAAGAAACTTTCCACCAGCTCAGAACCTTCGGGATCCGCCTTAATCCCGAAAAGTGTATCTTCGGAGTGACCTCGGGAAAGTTTCTTGGGTACATGGTATCAGAAAGAGGCATTGATGCTAACCCAGAAAAAATTAAGACTTTACTTGAATTCCGAACTCCCGCCACAATAAAAGACGTGCAGAGACTCACTGGAAGGATAACCTCTCTTAGTAGGTTCATTTCCAGATATGGAGACCGGTGTCGAGCGTTCTTCAAAGTCCTCACTAAGGCAACAAAAAAGGAGGACAACCTTGGAAATGATGATCATCCTTGGAATAAAGACTGTCAAAAGGCCTGGGAAGAACTCAAAATCTACTTAGCCAGTCTGCCCACTCTGCGACAACCTCGCGAGGGAGAGCCCCTCGTGTTATACCTCTTGTGAAAGAAGAGGGGCCGAAGCAATGGCCGGTCTATTATGTAAGCGTCACCTCGCCGTCACAGAAAAAGCTGTGAGCTCGGTCCTTGTGAAAGAAGAGGGCCCGAAGCAATGGCCGGTCTATTATGTAAGCAAGTCCCTGCACGGTGCCGAAATCAGGTATCCCTTGCTGCAGAAAGCTATATTTGCTCTGGTACTAGCAGGAAGAAGGCTACGGCCATACTTTCAGGCTCACCCTATCATCGTCCGAAGTAGTCTACCACTACGGGATGTCATGAGGAAAGTTGATCATTCGGGAAGGCTTTCCAAGTGGTGTATAGAGCTTGGCGAACACGACATCACTTATGAACCTCGGAAAGCCATAAAAGCTCAAGCCCTGGCAGACTTCATTGCCGAAGTGCCGACCACCGAGGATAGCTATCCGGATCCTGGCGAAGGTGAGCCCGAATGGACTTTGTATGTTGACGGAGCCTCAGGGTCCGAACACCAGGGAGCTGGGGTAATTATTAGAGGTCCCGAAGGCCTAGAAGTAATGAAGGCTATCAAGTTCAGCTTCAATGTCACCAACAATATGGCTGAGTATGAAGCCCTCATAGCAGGATTGCGCCTAGCCAGAAAAATTGGCATAAGAAACCTGAAAGCCCACAGCGATTCCCAGCTGGTAGTTCGGCAAACGGCAGGAGACTACGGGGCAAAGGACCCAACCTTGGCAAAATACCATGACTTGGTAGCAAAGCTCATCCGGGAGTTCGACACCGTACGAATAAAAAATGTACCTCGACAAGATAATGCCGAGGCAGATTGCTTGGCAAAATCAAAAACATGCACCGAGGTGCTAAACCACCCGAGCATCACAGTGCTGAGCATAGTAACTTCGGGAGAAGGCTGGAAGGACCCGATAAAAAGATATCTCGCAGACAATACGCTCCCCGAAGACCCCAGCGAAGCTGCAAAAGTGCGAAGACGCTCCGGTCGATTCTTCCTAATTGGCGAAGAATTATATCGGCAGGGATATGCAAATCCACTACAGAGGTGTGTTGGCGAAGAGGATACTGAAATGATCCTCGAAGAAGTACACGAAGGCGCTTGTGGTTCGCACATCGGAACCGACGCCCTGGCAGCAGTGATACTTCGCCAAGGATACTTTTGGCCTACCCTGAAGAAGGACGCTAGGCAGTTCGTCCAGAAATGCGGTAATTGCCAAAGGCACTCGAATATCCAGAGGACACCCTCGGAATTGGTAACTTCGGCTGACTATCCCTGGCCCTTCGCAGTCTGGGGCATAGACCTCATTGGGCCGCTCCCAACAGCGCCTGGAGGCGTGAAGTTCTGCGTGGTAGCAGTAGACTATTTCTCCAAATGGGTCGAGGCAGAACCCCTGGCGACTATCTCGGCAAAAGAGGTGCAAAAGTTCGTATGGAAGAACATTGTATGCAGATTCGGCATACCGAGGGTACTAGTAGCTGATAATGGATCCCAGTTTATAGACAAAGGGTTCCAGGGATTTATCAGTGACCTCGGAACAAAAATGCACTTCGCCCCAGTAGCTCACCCCCAAAGCAATGGGCAGGTAGAAGTATCTAATAGGACCATAAAAGATGGTCTGAAAAAGAGGCTGGGAGAAGCAAAAGGGAAATGGCCAGGAGAGCTCCAAAGCGTATTATGGAGTTACCGAACAACACCCCGAAGAGCCACAGGGGAAACGCCTTTTTCACTCATTTTCGGTACAGAGGCCATCATCCCAATCGAGGTAGTGCGACCATCAGTGCGGGTGCAAGTATTTGATGAAAGTGGAAACGACCTCAGCATGAGGACCAAGCTCGACCTCGTCGGCGAACACAGAGAAATAGCTGAACTGAGAAGAAAAGCATTTCAGCAAAGAGTGGCTGTGGCCATAAACTTACGGGCCAGGCCAAAAGGAATCAAGAAAGGAGACCTCGTTCTCCGAAAGGCTGAATTTGCACCCCGAAGGCCATCTCACGGGGTACTCCGCGCAAATTGGGAAGGACCTTACCTGGTACTTGCCGAAGTGCGAAAAGGGGTGTACAAGCTCGGCGATCCCGAAGGCGTAGAATTGAAAAATACTTGGCATTCAGACGCCTTGAAAAAGTTCTACGCTTAGGATTTCGATGGGAAAATGGTATTGTACAAATTAGAAAAAATATTCTAAGTACAAAAGTTTCCCAGAAAAGTTCCTAAGCATAAATTGTACAAGTCAGAATTCCGTGAAAGTGATCGCCGAAACGAGCGCAGATATGATTTTCCGAAGTCTCTTGAGCGAACGTGTTCGGGACAATGGGAAATGAAAAATCTCGCAAAAAGACTTAGCCAAATTTTCTAAAAAGAAAAAAGTCTTTATTGAAATGAATTTGCTTACAGAGAAGAAGGAGTGCCAAAGGGAGAAGTACAAAAAAGAAGGAAAAGAAGGCAAAGGACCCTAGAACAAACTAAGGAATCTCGGCGTCCCGGGAGCCACCAGCTCCTGCGTCCTTTTCCACCACCTTTGGCGCCGGGAAAGAAGAAGGCAAGTTCAGATGCTCAACCTTGGACCAAGACCACCGAGGCCCCTCGGGAATGTTTAGGGCCTCCAAGAAAGAGAGGTCCAGATCTGGGAACCTCTGAAGAACTTGGTGCCGAGCGAGGCAAAACCCGTCCTGGAAACCAACCCTGGTCATCTGGTCGGATTTATCCTTCTCGACCCCAAGGTCCACAAGGTCCTTCGTCAGATCTGCGACCTCCTTCTTCAGTGCCTTCATCTTCTTCTTCTTCGGCTCCTTCTTCAGAGAATCGACCTCGGCTTGGAGCGCGGCCTTCTCAGCAAGCGCCTTCGCCAGGAGAGCCTCAGACTCAGACTTCTCCTTTTGATGCGCTTCGTTTGCCGAAATCAGCTCCGCCACCTGGGAGCCGAGGTCAGAAATCTTCTGGGAGGAATCCTTCAAAAGTTCTTCTTTTTCTTTCAGGAACTCCTCCCGAATGGCAGCAACCTCCTTCTCTGCAGCTTGAGCCAGCTGCGTGTTCTGGGCAGCCAATTCCGAGCACGTGGCCTTAGTTTTTTCTATGACCTCTAAGGCCGAAGCTCGGAACGCCGTTTGCTTCGCCACCCGAACTCTGAGGAAACCAGCATACCCTAGCAGCTGCAAAGAAATAAAGGCCAAGTCAGTAAGGCAAAAAAGAGAGCCAAATACTTAGAAGAAATCAAAAGGAAAAAGAAAGGCGCGAAGTATACCTGGGCAGCGTGCTCGGAAACTTTCGCGGCGAGGGAATCATCGCCCGGGTGAGCCTCCGCAATGGCCCTGAATGAGGTCTCGGTAAGGATCCCTTTCGAGATCTTTTTGGCCATTTGCTGGCAGTCTCCGGAGTACAAATTCATGTCCTCCGTAAACGACCAGAAAGGCTCATTCGGGATCTTCCCCTTCTGGATACGGGCATCCCGAAGGGCTCGCTTCCGGGCATGCTCGGCTGCCCAACCCGGAGTAAGTAACTCCCCTGCACGGCAAAACAAAAAGCTGGTCAAGGCAAGTAAATCTCAAAATTCAAAAAAGTGAAGGCATCACAGTTTGCTAGAAAACGAACCTGGTGGCACTTTGGCCACGTCGTCGTCAGAATCCAAAACCTCCTCGGTAGAAATCCCCTTGCCTTTGCTCTTGCGCCGCTCCTCGGCAGAAGGGGCCTCTACCAAGGCATCCAGAAGAGTCTGCGACGAAGTAGGACTCCAAGGAGGGACGTCAACAGCAGCAACCTCGGGCGGCAGAGCGGCGGCAACTTCGGGCTCTCCGCTTACCCCCTCAAGAACTTCCGGCTGAGGAAGTTGAACAGTCTTCTTCGCCCGTTTAGAAGAAGGCCCAGCCCCAGTCGCTTTTTGCCTTCGGGAGACGGCCTTCTTCGTCTGCTCACCTTTCTCGGATTGACCGAGGAAAAGGGATTTGTAGAAGGCAGCAGTGTCGTCGCCCATCTCTGGAAAAGAAAGAAGACATCAGTGTGAGTCCAAGATGAAATTATAACAAAGGGACTCGAAGATAACTTACGCTCATAAAAAGTTTCGTAAGTAACTTCCTCCCGAAGGAGTTGCACCAGCCAGGAGTCTTTCCCAGCGATGGCAGGAGCCGGCATCCCAAGGTCCGTCTTGTGCTCCTTCACTACCCCTAGTTCCCGAAGAACCTCCTCGGTCATCAGCTTCCAATTGATGGGGAAGGGGTAGAGAGAGCGCGAAAGGACCTCGGAATCCCAGTCGGAGACGGCTCGGATACGTCTGTGGAAGTCCGTGAACACGGAAGCCAACTCGGGAGTCAGCATTATCCTCGGATCTACGACGTCCATCTCCAGCCTTCCCTGAGCCCACTTGGTCGGAACATGCGACCAGGCCTCCTCCATCTTAAAAAAAAAAAACTTTTGTTGCCACCCTCGCCAACTATCCTTAGTGGCAAAAGTGAACATATACTTTTTGCTCCCTGATCCCCGAGGTAGCATAAAGTAAAAGCCACCCTTCGGGTCCACGAAGAGCTTGTAGTACTGCATAAAAATAATAAAGTGGGGTTCTATTTTGAAGACGCCACACATACAGAGGAAGGCGTTAAAATAGTAGTACGACTTTGGCGGAAGTTGATTTACGGCAATGCCATGGAATTGGCAAAAGTCGCAAATCATCTTCAGAGGAGGGTACCGAAGTCCAGCCTTCAGTTGGGCTCGGAAAACGGTAACCTCGTTACTACGATTCGAAAAGCTAAATTGGTCAGAATGTGGCAACCTTGTAACGGCATACGAGGGAAGGAAGAATTTTTTCTTCCATTTTTCTAGTTTTTTAGGAGTGGTGCAGCAAGGGTGAGACAGAAGAGGTTGCCAGCTCTCGGGAATAGGCATGTCGGCTGAAAAACGAGTTCAGAAAAGGCAAAAATGACCTCGGGAAAGAAGCTTGAAAACAAAAAACTCGGGAAGTTAAAACCCACCAAATGCTTTGCCAAAATCTGGGTTTGAGAACGCCGTCGTGAAAGGTGGCCAGAAAAAACTTTGACAACAGCACCGCCACGAAAAGTAGGAGAAAACGCAAAAATAGTTGAAAGGCAGAAGAGAGCAAAAGCAGAAGCAAAATGAGGTTATGAAGGAACAAGAGTATATATAGGCCGAGGGTAGTAGGCGAACCGGCGTCATAAGTACCCCATGAAGGCGAACAGACGCCATAACTGCTTACTGAGCGTGAAAAGACGCGCCTGCTGTATTCAATGCAGCCCTCGCCAATGACAAACGTGCCACGTGTCAGCAATCGCGCCAAAAGAGGGACACGCCTTCTGACACCCCTAAATCCTGGGCGCGCTGCTCCAGACTGACACGCCTGGTTACGAGACGTGACGTTACACAGACATGCAAAAGGAAAAAAGTAGGTTACCTCGAAGACACCAAAGGGCAGGCTATGGCCGAACAGCTTACGTCTTCGGACGAAAGGTCCGTCTTCGGCACAGGTGCTACACCCAAGGATCAAAGAGGCGCCCCCCAAAAGCTGACAAACCGAAGTTTTGACTTCGGCTTTTTCGAGGGGGGCCTGTGATAGCCAAAGGGCTATTGCCTCTCCCAGTACGTACTTCCCCCCGGAGTTGTGTTCGGGAAGCCGGGCGTCAGCCGAAAAGAAGCACTGTCCTTGACCTCGACAGGAGCGAAGTCAAGCACCGCGAAGTCAGGACTTCGGCTAAAACGCCAGGAAATCCAAAGGTATTGCCGGCTCCCTCGGGGAACCAAACAGATCACCTTCGGGACAAAGGCCTAGCCCTTATAAGAAGGAGAGAATCATCCAAAGGCAGAACCACTGAACTAAAGGACTCCCCGAGCTACGAGCATAACTCCCGAAAAAGGGCGTCCATACCAAAGGACGACCTCACCCGGAGGACCTCGGGAGTACGGCATGAGCATTTAAGGAGCCTCTGACATGTCGCCTACAGGTGTTACATGTCGCCCCAAACGGCGGTCTGACACGCCGACACCGTCCAGGTCTTGTCACGACTTGTCTCGGTTCAAGGCTCAAGGAGCCTGCACTGGCTACTTGTCCCCTACGCCCAGAAACTCAGAGAACATCCGACCGAACACGTGTCACCATCTGAACGGGCTGGGAACTCCTATAAATACCAGGGAACAGACCCTTGCAAACGTTTCGACTCCTCCTCCTTAAGAAAACACAAACAGGCAAGGCCAGTAAACCTCCTAGTGCTCCCCCTTTTTCATCTCTCAGGATACTGACTAGGGCATCGGAGGCTCCTCCCCGGAAAAACACCCTGATGACCTCCTAACCTCTTTTCTGAGTATTTTCAGGCACACTCCCCTGGGAAATTTGAGCTCCAGGTGTTCTCCCCCTCAGGAAGTCCCTCCCGAAGTCACAATGTCTTCCAACAGATATGTCTCTGGGCATCAGGAAGTGACTACAAAGAGACAACTAAGCAAGAAGGATAAGGAGCCTGTGAATACCTTTTCTTCTCTTATACTTTATGATATTTTCATTGGCTTGAGAATATCGTATATTTTAGGCTATAACCATGCCACGTTTAACTTGTTGTTGGCATGAGGTGCATGTTTTATATTTGTATGTGATGCATATGTAAGACAACCAAAGATAATAGTTGGTGATATAAAAAACATCCCTAAAAAAAATTTAGGTCAGTAAATGTGATGTCTTCCAAAGTTGGCAATCATCAAGACTTTGATCATAATTGGATGGGTTTGCCAAAGCGAAGCACCTATGTTCATCTTGGTAAGAAGCGATGGGATAAGAGTGATATCCAAATTGCTAACTTTGGAATTGACTTAACTAAGTCATCCCAATATGATTAGGGCTTAGAGGCATAGAGTTGGGCGTAAGTTGATAAGATGAGCTTGGACAAGTGTTGTTCACCCAACTATCGAAGAGTTGCATAAGATGCAATTAGGAAGGAGTTGCCTACCTAAATAACTGTAACTTTAGAGAAAAGCGAAAGTTGACACAAGTTGTGGTGAAATATGGATCATGGTCCACTAGAAAATCTTAGCACCAAGGTGTTTCAAAATAATATCGAGGGTTATTCTTTTCAATAAAATAGTGGGAGCATCATTTAATAGAAGTCCTTATGAAAAGAATTAAAATGCATGACTCTTACACTGCATATTTATTGTTGTAGATTACTATGGCACAAAACACATTGACACTTTTATTATCATTGATCATTGAGAAACAAAAGCTAAACGAGACCAACTTTCTCAAAAGGTACCAAAACTTGTGGATAATACTTAAGTAAGAGAGAAAGGCTTATGTCCTAGAGCAGCCCATTCTGAATGAGCCTACTGCCAGCACTCCAAGAGCTGAAAGGGATGGTCACAAGAAGCATTCTTATGATGCTTTGGATGTTGTTTGCCTTATGCTAATTACCATGGAATTCGAGCTTTAAAGGGAAAATGAAAACATGGGGACGTTCAATATGATCAAAACTCTCAAAACACTCTTCCAATAGAAAGCTAGGCATCAAAGGTTTGAGACTTCTAAGGCATTTTTTAGTGCAAAATGTCTAAGGGAAGTCTCATGGGTTCTCAAGTGCTCAAGATGATAGGGTACAATGAGAATCTTGAGAGTATGGGATTTGCTCTTCAGAAAGAGTTGGTTGTTGATGTAGTCCTACAATCGTTGCCGGAAAGCTACAGTCAGTTCATCATGGACTACAACATTAAAGATCTTGACAAGTCCCTCCCTAAATTACTCAACATGTTTAGAATTAATGAGCAAAACTTTAAAAAAGCTAAACCCATTATAATGGTTAAGATGGGCAAGGGAAAAGGAAAAGCCAACAAGAAGAATAATAAAGCTAAAGGAAAGTCCAACGGTAATTATTTTTTAAGTCCACTAAAACCATCTGGTGGTGTGGCTAAGGAAGAGGAATGCTTCCATTGCAAGTAACATGGACATTACAAGTGCAACAGCAAGCTCTAGCATGAAGAACTTGTTAAGGAGAAGGGAAGTAAGACTTCCACTTCAGGTATTTTTGTTATAGAGGCTAACTTTTCTACTTCCTCATCTTGGGTATTGGATACTGGATCTGGATCTCATATTTGTGTAAATGTGTAGGATCTAAGTAGGAGTAGAACATTGCCCTGAGGTGAAGCGGACCCACGTGTAGAAAATGGAGCAAGAGTTGTCATTTTTACCATAGGGACTTATGTTCTCACTTTGCCTAGTGGATTGTATTTTGAATTAGGCAATTCCTACTTTCTGCCCACTATTAGTAGAAATTTGATTTTTGTTTCTTGCTTGGACAAGAAAGGTTTTTCATTTATAATAAAGGACAAATGTTGTTCTATTCATTTAAATGAAATCTTTTATGGTGATGCTTGACTTAGCACTGGTTTCTATGTTCTAGAACCTAAAAATCCAATCCATAATGTGAATACCAAGAAGATCAGATTGAATGATTTGAAATTGACATTTCTCTGGCATTGTCATTTGGGCCATATCCAATTTCACACCTCACACAGCCCCCAGCCTGTGCACAGTTAGTTCCATTCACCAAAACTACCCAGAAAGTTATTAGACAATTGAGTTTCTAAGTGTTGTTAACTACTTTAATGTCGGCCAACTTTATGTTTGGTAGTTTCAAGTCTTATTTTCTTAAGCTGAGGGCCTGGGAGGTGCCCTAGGAGGCTTATGAGAGAATTAAAATAGTTACTTGCAGCTTAATGAAAGGCCCAAACCACTAACTTGCATCACAAGGCAAGGCTGTAAAAGATAACTTGCAACACAAGCAAGGCATACACTTAATTTATTAAGTGTCTAGGATGTGTGCTCATCAAGTGTGCTACTTTTATGAATGACAACCAAGAAGCCCACATCTTTGTAGTTTTGAAAATCAAGGTTTCCATGCATATGTATATCCGGCCAAACACAAACAATATGGGCATGAGTACTAATACTCAGTAGGGTTCACAATTCAAACCGACGCATAATTGAGTCTATTTAGTTAAGTCTGAGACTTAACCCCCTTAAAGCTTACTTGTCCTGCAAGAAAGAGATGAAAACACCAAGATACAAGATATACAATACATATACAATGCTAACTAAGACATATATAAGCATAAACACAATTTATAAGGGTTAGCAAGTACAACAATTCAATCAAGCACACAAAACTCTCACACACACCACAAACTACATTTGGCCGAAACCACTATCATGTGTTCACGTCCATTCTTGCACACCAAACTTCATATTTTCAATCCCATTCCACTAGAGCTCCGAATTCAATCGTAGGTTGGCCTTACTCACTAGGAATTCTATCACATGCCATTAACTTGACTAGCTAGCCAAAAAACATAAGTCCAAAAGCTCATCAATATGCCCTTCAAGCAACTAAGATCATTTAGCATATTCTAACCATCACTTAGTTACCATAATTACTTGATCATGGAAAAGTACCAAGAATTCAAGTAAAACGTGAAACCCTGCCTCAAAATCCAAGCTTGAGTTCTCGGTTTGTGCTTGATCATTGAAGACTGATCTTGTAACTTCAATGGTGATGTTGCCAAGTGCCGAAAATGAGGAATCCAAGCTTGATTTCTCCTCCAAGCTTCAATTCATTAACAATTTGGCAAGGATTTGGCTTAAACTCACCAAGAACACCACACAATCAACTAACCCAAAAACTAAAGCCTTCTTTGACTGAAAATGATGGCTTAATTGGTAATGGAAGCATGCATTATGAGCGGTAGGCTACATGGCCTTAAAAATGGTCCAATGCCCTTTGTCTGCGTCATGAATTTTGCATGGTGCACATAGCCCATTAGTACTCCATAGTTTCACCATAAGCACTCAGTTAAGAGTACAACAAGGGCCTTAAGTTTTGTTTCTCACCATTAATCACCTCACCCATTTTTATGTGCATTTGGAACCTGAAACTTCTCGATTTTGCACTTGCATCACTACTCATATTTCCATTCAAGTCCCTCATGTTTTCGTTGCATTTTCTTTGCATTTTTGGCCTGGGACAAGTACTAAGGGATTGTCCTAATAGCCAAGCTCCATAGAGATGGACTCATGGACTCATTTGATTTTGAATCATATGAGACATACTAGTCATGTTTATTGGGAAAAATGACCAAAACTCCATTCACTGGGAAAAATGAAAAAACCATTGACTTACTAGGACTCATACATAGTGTTGTGTATGGGCCTATGTCTACACATGCTAGACAAGGCTACCAATACTTCATTAGTTTTACTAATGGCTTAAGTAGATATGGCTACGTGTATCTAATGAAACACAAGTTAAAATCCTTTGAAAAGTTTAAAGAATTGAAGAATGAAGTACATAATCAACTCAGGAAGAGTATCAAAGTACTTTGATCAGATCAGGATGTAGAATACTTGGACCAAGAATTACTTGACTATCTAAAGGAGTGTGGTATAGTATCACAACTCACTGCACCTAGAACACCTTAATGGATCGATTCAAAAGATGCCGTATGAGATATGGAGTGCAAGGTGTCCGAGTCTATCTTTTATAAAGATTTAGGGTTGTTAGCCTTACGTGAAATTTCAATCCTCTAACAAGCTAGGGCCCAAATATCATAAATTTCTCTTTGTTGGGTTTCCCAAAGAAACAAAGGGTTACTATTTCTATAATCCATCTGAGTGGAAAGTGTTTGTTGCTCGAATTGGTGTCTTTTTAGAGAAAGAGTTTATCTCTCAAGGAAATAGTGGGAGGAAAATATATCTTGAAGAAATTTAAGAACAATAAGGGGATATTGAACCTAAAATGGAACCCGAGTTGATACCTCAAGATGTTATGGAACAAGAGACTATTTCTGTAGCACATAGTGATGCCCACTGGCATCCTCGTTGTGTGACATAGTTGCCTGAGTAAGGGACTTCCGGTATGAAGTTGTCTGATAGCCGAAGTATTGTCGCCCCGAACACCTAAGGACCCCGGGACGAAGGGAGTCAAACACCTGAAGCATGCGACCTCGGTAGCCCGCCAATACCAACCTCGGGAAACTACCGCATCGCCTCCATCGGGAGGGCGACCGAACTAGCTTCGGGGAGAAGTGCCAGCCACCTCTGCAGGTGAAAGCCCCCTGAAGGGACCAACTTTGGCACCTGCAAATACCCCAAAATACCGGTGTGACTCCGGGAGAAGGCCCCTCACTCTAGAGGGAGACATCAACCAAGGGGACCTCGGAGGTATGGCAGGAGCCATCACGGAGTCCCTAACATTTCTGCCCGAACACCCTGCACGCCGCCCTCATATGCACTCTAGCGCTCCGCCCCTACCTACGTCCTGTCATGTAGGGCTTTGCTTGACGCAGTTTGTGGCTCGAGGAGCCTGCAGGCAGCTAGGGGACCTCATGCCCAGAAATACGGATACCATCCGTCCATACACGTGTTACGATCCGAAGGGTTCACCCCCTCCTATATATGCCAGGGAATGGTCTCAGATAGGGTGGAATCTCCCTCCTCTCTCCGCTTAAATACTCTGAGGCTAGGGGCTCCTCCCACATCCCCTCAGCCCTCAAAAGAGGACATGACAGGCAAGAACCCCGGGTGTTTACTACTCTTTCTCCACCTCTGCAAAGCACTGACTTGGGCATCGGAGGCTCCTCCCCGGAAAAAGACTCTGGGGACCTCCTAACCCCTGTTTTTCGAGTGTTTTAAGCAGGCCCTCCGACCATGAGACAAAGATGCTGCCGGCCATTCCGGGTGACCCACATAGAACACCCTCTCCCCGGGTTCATCTGCACCTCCAGAAGTCCCTGCTGCAATCTCCACGGTGCACAGTGGAGATCCTGATGGCCCCCATCGCCATCATTTGGCGCCGTCTGTGGGAAGCACTCCTAGGCCATTGTTGTTGAAAACTTAGCGTTATAAGGACCAAGGACTTCCGAGGTCCCTGTCCGCTCTAGAAGACCAACCGGTGACCAAAACACCATGGCAAGGACTTCCTACCTGAGGGTGAATGTCCTCTAACTATTACCATGGCTTTCCTACATGAATTCCCATGCTCTGTCAGGGTCGAAGAGACACAGCAGTTAGACCGAAGATGGCCATAGCTAAATTTGGGCTGAGGGTCCTCTTCATCAGTACCTTGTCGGAGAAGAGTCCCATGTCAACTCACAGAAGTATGGGAAGCGGAGATCGACGAGATAAGCCTTCGGTGGGAAACATACCCCTCAGGACGCGACCTGCAGGAGAAGCAAGGTTAGAATGACCTAGACTTCCCCGCCAAAGGACTTCCGCACCCGAAGAAAAGTCGCCATCTCCTTGGCAACAAAGTCGGGTGCCCCTTGCTGCAAAAAGCTGTCTACGCCTTGGTGCCAGCAAGCAGAAGATTACCGCAGTGCTTTCAAATCCACCCCGGCCTTAGCAGACTTTATTGCTAGAAATACCAAAGTGTCCAAAGGAGGGCAATTGGACTTCGACATAGCCAAACCGAAGTGGACCTTATTTGGTAGAAAGGGTCTCTCACCTTGGGCACTAGAAATCTGGGATAGTCATTCCCGAAGGCCTGAAAATCAGAGAATCCATTAAATGTGGATTTAACGCCACCAAAAAGACAGAGCTCTTATAGCAGGGTTACGCCTAGCTAGAAAGGAAGAAATTATATCGGCAAAGGTACGCTAGTCTGCTATAGAAAGGTATCGGCAAAAAAGGGTGCAAGACAGTTTGTCTAGGAAGCGTGAAAATTTCCAAAGACACGCCCGCACCCAAAGACTGCCTTCGGAGTGGATAATCCCAAAAGATTACCTTTTTCCTTTTTGCAGTATGGGGCACAGACCCCACCGGGCCACTCCCGAC